>PVKZ01002844.1:0-182282 GCA_004027375.1 Macroglossus sobrinus | reverse complement strand
GCAGTAATATCAGCAGTCATATCAGCAGTTGTATTAGAAGTATTAGCAGTGGTATTAGTGGTGGTATCAGCAGTCGTATCAGCAGTCATAGTAGTAGTATTAGCAGTAGTATTAGTAGTGGTATTAACAGTGGTATTAGCAGTGGTATCAACAGTGGTATTAGCAGTGGTATCAGCAGTCATATCAGCAGTTGTATTAGTAGTATTAGCAGTGGTATTAGCAGTCGTATCAGCAGTCATAGTAGTAGTATTAGCAGTGGTATCAACAGTGGTATTAGCAGTGGTATCAGCAGTCATATCAGCAGTTGTATTAGGAATATTAGCAGTGGTATTGGCGATGGTATCAGCAGTCGTATCAGCAGTCGTATTAGTAGTATTGGTGGTGGTATCAGCAGTGGTGGTGGTTATGATGATGGTGATCACACCGACGGTGATGGTAACCATGGTATCAGGCGTGACGCCCCCGTTTCCCTGAACAGCATTCAGTTCCATCGTCCGCCTGCCTGAAGTTCTCTCCTTCCACGATGCCCCATATCCCACGCTACGCTTACAGATGGCCTCTGTGGGTC
This sequence comes from Macroglossus sobrinus, assembly GCA_004027375.1. NCBI lineage: Eukaryota > Metazoa > Chordata > Mammalia > Chiroptera > Pteropodidae > Macroglossus > Macroglossus sobrinus. The sequence goes on along the minus strand of PVKZ01002844.1, from coordinate 181,714 downwards.
ACTGGCTCTTCTTTTCTCTTCGGAAGCCCTAATTATAAATCCTGCTCCAATGCTCCATGATTTTTTCCCTCTATTCTTTCTTCCTTAGCAGACTCTTCACTCCTACAGCCCCAGCTCTTATTCTACAGAAGCAGCACAGCCTCTGAGCCCTGACCCTGGTCTCCCTTCAGGACTGAATAGACACCCCGATGGATGATCTCTTGGCATCTGGGACTCCACGTATCTCCTCCCACTCTTTCTACTCGGGACTTAAGTTTTACTGAGATCCTCAGCATAACTCCTTTCTCCTTTCCTTCCTTCCTTCCTTCCTTCCTTCCTTCCTTCCTTCCTTCCTTCCTTCCTTCCTTCCTTCCTTCCCTCCTTCCTACATAGAGGCCGTTTTGTCTGACTTAAACTAACCCCTTCTTTTCTATTACCATTACTTCAATCCAGTCCATGCTGATTGCTTCTCTCATGGACTCTGCTTGCGTCTTCTTGCTCCCTTTCATCCACCTCCGTCATGTATTACCAGAGCAGATTAATCAGTCCTGTATCTAAACAGACCTAATCACATGTCCCCCTACTCAAAAGCTTTCAACTTTTTCCCACTGCCCAGTGAAACATAAACAGCTCACCTAGCCTGTCTACTACTCCTCATCTTCCAATGCTTCCTACTGCGTGTACCCCAAACATCCACCAGAGTGGACTCTCTTAATTGCCGAAATATACCCACTGTTTCCCTGTATGTAAATCTGTGATGAGGTCATTTCTTTTACTAGGTCAGAATATGAGGGTGCTTGGTAAGATTTTTGACATGCACCAGTTCTAAATGATAAGAGAATACGTAGGATATAGCAGGTTTTCAGTGGAGAAGAAATGAAGGAACTCAGGACAAGTAGGGACACAGGCTGTTGATTAGTGAAGACACTGAGGTCATGTAACTGTAGAAGTTGGGAAGGGGAGAAGGCTTGAACTGGGTTACATTCTAAATCCACAGATAAGGGACAAGAGTGAACTGACATATATACTGTCAGGTAATGTTCCTCTTCAATTGTTGTAAATGGCCAACAATTATCAAGTCAGCGGTAAAAATTTTGACACTATGTGGGCCAGAAATTTTTTTAATATCGTAAAATATCTGGTTTGTTGACTTTTTTACATTTCGATCAGTTGGGTTATCACAACCCAAAGTAAATTAGATATAACAATCAGAATTACATAAAAATGTTACATATTTACATTGTGGGCAGGAAGACAGATAGATGATAAATATGCACACATACATATATATGTAATATGCATATATTGACAATATATACATATATGTATGTACTGTCACATACATACACACATATGTATATATTGTATATATTGTATATTTATTTAGAGAGAGGGAGGGAGAAATTATGTTTGGACCTCAAAGGAAGATATTCTCTTGGGAAACATCAAATCCTTTTTGAAGAGGGGAATTTAGGCAAGGAACATAGTTAAGGGTTAGAGAACTGGCGTTCAAAGCTCCTTCATCAGGGCGGCCGAGAAGCTGGTGTGCACAAATGAAGAATCACAGAGACGAGGTAGTTTACGTGTTCCTTAGCTCCTCAGAGAGGAACTTACAGAAGAAGAAAAATGACTTGACGTGGAAAGAATAATTATTAAAGAATTTAAACAATAGAAATGTACCATTTTCATAAATTTTGCCATCAGCTGAATGTGTTTTTGTAGGAACCGATGTGTAACACAGCAGTTTGGTACAGCTCTTAAAATAGCTTCTAAATTGTTCTTTAGACAGTATAAGTTTTCTTTAAATGGATATATTTAGTTTTTCTTATGTTTTTGTTTCTAAGGTTATTATGATTTGTATCTTTTGCAGATTTGGATTTGTAGTTCCCCAAAATAAAAACAGCAATTTCAGAAAATCATGTAATAATTTAAATTATATCAGCAGGTTCTAATTGTCTGCATACCTGGTAACACCCTAGACCACTAGCTAGAAAGCCAACTCTACTCACATCTTATATTATGTATATCTGTAAAGTTACCAGGATACTCAGTTGCCATATAGCATCTACTTACCTTACTATAAAGCTCAGAAACCAGAAAAACACACACAAAGGTAAGAATGATTGACACATGGAAAGCATAGTGTGATTAGGGTTGTCCGTATACTCTGAATACGTTGGATGTGTTCCCCGTCTATTTTGTGCCTGGAGTCTGCCTTCCATAGTTTTTATGCCCAGTGTTCACCTCCTTCCTGACCCAGCATTAGCTCATTCAGGCATAGGTGACTTTTGGTGTGAATGCAGCAAGCTCCATTATACTTCTGTGCTGCTGACAGCACAGCTCTGAGCCCCATCCAGGCCTTGCTTCCAAACGTCACCCACAGCACCCACCTACACAGAGGACAGCCCTACTCACACCTTCTCACCAACAGGGAAAATTAGAGCAGGGCCCAGACCGCTGTAACCCAGCTTACTTTCTGGTACTATTTCGGTCACTATTTACATTTGCTGGTGAGAAAGCAGGTTTTGCTGAAAACACTTTTGAAGGGTTTCACGGCACAGCAGAAATTATATGTTTGTCTGGGGTTAGCCAGTTGGAGGATGGAAACTGCACAATGAGGATAGCAATGCGGATAACCCTGTCCTGTTTTACGTTATTTTTGCATGCATTTTTAATATGCCATTTTTTCAGAAAGCTTTGGAACTATTCCTGCCTGAGGTATAGCAGTATAAGACATAATTTTCTCCAGGCTACTTTATACCTAACATATAAAGGCAGAATACTTCAGTCTTTTGGAGATCTAAAAGAAGTAAATAAAGAAATAATTTTTTTGTCCTAATTTTCATCTTCTGTATGTCTTATCTATGAGCTTTGGGGGAAAAAAAATACCATAATTACCCTGTAAGGGCAAAACTCATTAAGTTCATGCCCTGATTTCTCTCACAGCGTTTCAGGAATGGCTCCATGGAGCGCAAGTGGGTGTTTGATACATACGTGTCCAGTAAGTGGGCACAGGGTGGGAGGACGGGGAAGAGAGTTAGAGAACTGACCATAGGTCCAGTTTTGTGCCTGCTAAGCCTGCGCCGTGTTGCTGACATCTAGGAAGTAATCGTGGACACCTTTCCTGAGCGTAGGCCTTGCACCAAGCTCCTGTCCACCCAGGTAGGTGTGAATTCAGCCTGGCGTTCAAGGCCGGGGCGCTCTGACCCCACTGCCCTCTGCAGCACCGCCCCCTCCACCTACCCTGGGAGCTGCCCCTTCAGACCCTGCGTTCTCTGCTACCTGAAGACTTTGCTGATCTCCTTGTGCTTCCCCGCACCCCATATTGTTTTATTGTTTATGGGCTTTTTAAAAAATTTATTATGGAAACTTTTAAACATACCCAAAAGTAGAGAGTGTGGTACTATGAACTCCCATGTACCTATCACCCAGCTTCAGCAATTATCCATATTCTCACTACATTCGCATTATCTTTCCTCCTCTTTTTTTATGCTAAACTGTTTTAAAGCAAATTCCAGACATCACCTCATTTTACCCCATGTATTTTAGAATGCCTCCCAGAAAACATGGCTGTAATCTCATATCCATGGTGCCAGTGTCGTACCTGAGAATATTTACAATTATCTTTCAGCATCATGTAGTATCTGCTCCATAAATAGATTCCCAGTTGACTTTAGAATGCCATTTTATGGTTCATTTGCCTGGATCAGGATCCAGACAAGATCTAAGCATTACATGTGGTTGCCATATATATTATTATGTCTTTTTCAATCTAAATCAGACCCTTCCTTACTTTTTATTCTGTGCTATTGACTAGCAGAAACCCAGTGACTTGTCCTGCAGAATCTCCCACGTTCAGCATTTATCTGCTTTCTTCCTTGTGGTGCCATTGAACTTCTTCCTCTGTCCTTCCCTTTTCCTTTTGTTCTTTCAATTGGACACTTAAGACACTCACTGTGTTCCCCTGCTTTTTGTCCTTATCGCATACTTTCTGTGATAGTGTAAGCTCTTTAAAAGTCAGCCCATGTCATACTGAACTCTTTGCTTCCTATACGATGTCTATCACATTGTATGTACTTAAAAATATCCAGTCGAATTATCTATAAAGGGTTGTGAGTCCTCTTGCAAGAATGTGAACCAGAGGTGTTCTTGATGTGAAGAAATTTATTTTAGGAATTAAGTTGCCAGAGACGTCTCAATAATAGGTCACCGTTTCCTAGTTTGCACTGAAGGAATTACAGCCAGCCTTAAAGTGACACATTCTTATATCTGAAGATCCTCCCAGTTCGGAGCATTATAAAGCACATAAATGAACCTTCCAGGTCCCCTTCATTGTCTCTAGGTCCACATAGAAGTCAGCTGTGTCATGCATTCAGCATAGAACTAGGTCACTCATCGTTGTTTTGATCAGGAGAGTCTAATTTTGCTTAGTAATCCAGAATTCAAACCAAAGGTGCGACTGCAAACCCACTATCACGAGTCCTCTGTATTGCTGATAACTAACTGCAGTCCAAGCTTTAATAACTAAAAGGGAGTGGAGGAAACTTCAAAAGGTTGCATGATAAATGTTTTTGACAATGTGTCAGCTGAACATTAAACAGGATCTTTGTAAATCCTCTCATTCTAAGTGGTTTAAATGGAAAGTTTTAAACTTCTTCCTTCATACGTATTGGCTCTGGATATCACAGTATCCTGAGGTTCAAAAAAAAGAAAGAAAGAAAAACACACTATCTGGCATATATATCTGGCATATATAATTTCCTCCCCGTGTGAACGTGGAGGTGCCGGAAACAGGCTCACCTTAAGGCCGTCCACCTCCACCTCAGACGTTTGCTCTTTCATCGTCTAGGAATGTGCCGTTAGAGCAGGACGACTTCCTTTATAACCTGATAGGACCGTTACACACAATTACAGAAATATTGACGAATACACATAGTAGTAGCAATGCTCCCCTAAGGCCAGTTTCTAGGTCATCTCGTGATGAGAATACTGTTGGTCCATCCTTACGTGGATAAAATGAGCTGGGTAGTACGAAAGGAGTGTGTGTGTGTGTGTGTTTCACAGAAAAAAAAATGTGTAAAACAAGGAGGTTTCTTATCCATATTAGTTTCCTAGGGCATAATGAAGGACCAGAAACTGGGTGGCTTAAATAATAGAAAGTTATCATCCCACAGTTCTGAGATCAGCGTTGTCAGCAGGGCTGTGCGTCCTCTGAAGACTCTAGAGGAAACTCGTCCATGCCTCTTAGCTTCTGCATCCCCCTGTGATCTGTGGTGCTCCTCGGCCTGTCGGTGTATCACGCTTCAGTCTCTGCCCCCATCACGGCATCACGTGGCCAGCCTCTTCCTGTGTGTGTCTTCTCATAGTAGTCTCTTCTGTCATATGGGATTAAAGGTCCACTCTACTCTAGAATGACCTCATCTTAACTCATTTCATCTGCAATGACCCTATTTCCAAATAAAGCCACAGGGGTTAGGGCTTCAACATATCTTTTTGGATGATGTAAGTCAACCCGTAACTCTGTAGTACCATGATACAAATGATCAAGCCATTGACATCATTATTACTATCGAATCCGTGACACAGAGAAACTTAGTTTTCCTCTTGCTTCTCACACATTTTCATTCATTAAGTTAAAGACTACACATCTTAAAATGAAACAAATTATTCAGGTCACTGGAGGCTTTCGAAGGAAGGTAGGTATTAGCATAGGCAGAAGAACGCATTCTAGATACGATGAAGGAAAGGACAAAGCCCCCCATGCACTGTGGAGATGGGCCTCCTGGGAGTGAGTGGCAGAAGAGGCAGGTGTTCCGACATCACCGCTCCATCCTCTGGGGCCAGCCCAACCCAGGGACGCTCCTTCCCTCCTGACTCTCCAGCCGGGCAGCCTTGGGCAACCTCTGGGAGCCTTAGGTGCTTCCTAGAAAGTGAGACTTCTTCTCACAGGGTTATTGGGAGAGTAAGTAAGAGCATTGAAAGGCTCCATCACAGTGCTCGGCACAGGGGAACTAGCAGGTTAGCTCTGAGCACAGTCGGAGAGATTATGAGGAGATTCAGAACTAGGTGGAGGAATTTTAGCCTTGGTGAGGAAAGACACCAGGCATTTATGATTCTGGAGGTAGAGAATAACATAAGAAGATAGTCTTTGAGAATGACATAAAAAGATAGTCTTTGAGAAAAATTTGTCTTCGCTGGTAGCCAGGATGATACACTGGGAAAAGTGTGGAATCATGGGAGTCATTTCAAATAGATAATTGAAGGAGTTTGGATGACTGACTAGGAGTAAGAACTGAAAGAGAGAGAGGACTTCCAGATGACTGAGATTTAAACCCAGGTGACTGAAAGGATGGCTTGTGTCACTGGTCTGCAGGACAGTTGGGAAGGAAGCTAGTTGAAGGGGGGGGAATCATGAGTTTGGTCTTGAACTTGATAGGTTTGAGATGACAGGGAGGGAGCTACATGTACACATAAGAGATGTTCAGAGATGTCAAATTAGAGGACTTGCAGAACAATAAGTGTGGAAAGGAGCTGTAGGAGTCATCAGCAGGAAAGCCCGAGTTAGAACTCCTATCTCAAGCCCTTTGGGCAGGGAAAGCTGGGTGCCGCCATACTGCATTCAGATTCAATGGTTCTAAAACTGAACTCATGATCCTACTGCCCCCAACTGTCCCTTCTTCCACTGCTACTGTTCTGCCACCACCTTCTGATGGCCAAGCCATCAGCACAGCGCTCCTGTCGAGTCTCTAGCACGCAGAAACTTGTCTTTGCTCTTCCTTCCATATATTTTAATTCTTTTGTGTTCCCTGCCTCAGTTACAGACAGCCCCGGCCACCTGCGCTGGGGGCCTCGTAGTCCTCCTGTGGAAGGCTCCTGCTCTCGTACCTGGCAGGGCACGTTCACTCTGTCTCCAGGCCTCACAGCTCTGCCTTCTGGCCTGAATGCCATCGCCACACGTCAGCTTCCAGGTCCATCGCTTCTCACCGCCTCCGGTCCGAGCCAGGCTCACGTCCCACGTGGTATTCTGTGGCCTCCAACTGGCCTCCCTGCTATGACAGAATGAATCTCTAAGGCAGGTTCTCCCGCACACATTACGTTACATGGGCTATAAAGCCGTGATTTCTAAAATTGTTTTATTTTTTAGAATTTCCAAACCATCTCTCACTTACTTAAAATTGTATGTGTTTTGCCGCATTCTGTATTCCCAGTCTTTGGCAAAATGCTTGTGCCTGGCCTTTTCACAAACCACCATGGGCACACGGGCACTTGTTCCTGGCACTCAAGGACGGAGTAAGTGTGAACAAAGCCTCCTCCCTGTTCTGTCCCGTAGATTCCTCTGTCTTGCTGAGACTCTTCGGTAGCCTCCAGTGGGCCCGAATGCTCTTCCTATTTCTCAGTCTGGTCATCTTAGGCCCTCCGTGGTCCCCCGCTGCTCCAGGATAAAATCTCTGGCTTCCAAGCCGCCTCTCCCAATCAGTGCCCGTCATCTGCTGGCTGTGCGGCCAACAGCCCTTGCTGGTCCGTGTCATGCCTGTCCCTCTGGATGGAACCTGCGGGGACCCGCTTTTCGCTCCTCCTGGCAGTCATTCTCCAGTCACACACTCCCTCCTCGATCGAGTCTTCTCCCTGCAGCCTGTCCCCAGCATGTGTGTCTCTCCTCCTGTGTTCACGCTCGATGCTTGTCAAGGCATCCTCACTGTTTAAGTTTGCCCTGTATAAGTTTTTCCTCACTGTTTAAGTTCGTCCTTTATAAGTTCGTCGGACACATTCGATTTGATGCTTCTTGAGGGTAGTGTTTGCACAATGCCTGACACGTGGTGTGCGCTCAGATTCCAGAAATACTATTATTAATTTTTTAAAATTGATTAAGTAATTATCCAAAGGAGACAGTATTTAGAAAGAACTATGGAGAGATAAGAACCTAGGTTGGGAAATGTCCACAGTTAAGAGAAGAAGAGGAAGAGGAAGAGCAAGGAGCCAGTGGAAGAGGGAGGACGACCAGGGTTTCGTGGCAGCAAAGGAAAATGTTTCTGGAAAGAGAGAGTTCGAACACAGAGGTCAAGGGGCATGAAGATGTGGAAATGGCCACCAGATTGTCCATAAAAGGATCTTTGCTAACCTCGCAGAGAACACGTTTAAAAAGGTGTTGGGGACCAAAATCGGGTTACAGATGAGGAAGGGGTTAGGATCGGGGAGAAATACGGGTAATGTAGTAGAAGGTGTGAGAAGGGCGGCCATCACGAAACAAAAGAATGTCCGGGTGAAAGGGCTCCCAGGGGTGTCGCCCGTCACATACATGCTCCCACACAACATGCGACAAGCAAGGAGGCCGGTTTCTGGAGGGGCAGCCGGTCAGATGCTGGCAGGGCCCAGCGGGGAGGGAGAGAGGGGCCAACAGGTGTAGCCTGTTGCCCACTTAGAATTTTAAGAGATGGAAATGAGGACACTGACAGAGGCATGACCTTGAGAAACCAAGGAGGGACCCCCCTTCTGACATCTGAGGGAGCAGACTGGGTAAAACAGCTATTTTTATCCAGGGACAGGCATGAGGGAATACAGTTACATAGTTTGAGGTTGAGGGGGCAGTGTCTGGAGAAATTTTAGTGGGAATATCCCAACTGTTTTAAATAAAAGGCAGCTTGATCTTTATATAACTGATCAATGTTCCCAGTAACATTCAGAGATCACTTTGAAAATACAGAAGGGTAAGGCCCATCGTCTAAAATGAGAAGAAGGTCAGCTAAATTCATGATACAAAGAGGTACGTAAATATGGTGTCATATGAACATAACGACTTGCTGAGAAATGTGAGTTTTCTGCAATCTAGATGTGAAATGTTTCAAATGAAATGTTGCAGGTGAAATGAATCTCGACTTCAGTTTTAATAGAGAAGAAATTCAGTTTGTCGGAGGGAAATGAGAATGATGCTGCAGGCTCACGGCATCATGTGTGTGAACAATGAGCCCTGCAGGGCGGTTGAAATTTAAACGAGAACCCCTCCCCGCCCCCCATTGCTCCCTGACATGCAGCAGAAGAGAGGTGGCCTTTGAGGCTTGAACAGTTCGCACTGTTCTGCAGAGACCCAGCTTAGTTGTGAGTGGTTATCACACTGGCTGAACAAGGAAGTGCCTCTGTGGTCCTGATAAATCCTAGCTGTGGTTCTTGAACTTGATCCTGGATGTCTAGCACCTGAGATAAGAACTTGTTCACAAGTGAAGCTGTCTGGATGGCAGAGGGGGGAACGCGCTTTGAATTTCCCGAGTAGGACTATGCCGGCTGCTCTCAGAGCAGAGCTGGGTCATGACAGGATGGCCTTCCGTGTGACGAGGGGAACGTGAGTGAGCTGCGCTCGGAGGTTCCAGCTTCCTTAGATCATCCAAGTCTTGGAATAACACGATTTCTTTTCCTGGAATCTCTGCTAAGACCAAGAAACAGTAACTTTTTTAAAAGTTCATTTTTAGGACTTTTGCAGCAAGTTATTTAGGAATTTTAGGACTGAAAATAGATGAGAGAGAGAGGAAAAGAGAAAAAGTGAAAACTTTCTTATTCTTTGACAAACATGAGTTGTTTTTATTTTGGCCACAGTATTTTTGTCTTTCATGTTGATAGCAATAGCTGCTATCAAACTGCAGTTCCTCAGACATGTGGTTTCGTTGCAACAACTGAAAAATCTCCACCTGAAAGGAATTTTGCTTTATGTGAAGAGTAACATATGTATTGGGTTAAAACCCCCAAAGAGCTCCTTTTCTTCATACCAATATCACAAGAGACTGAATTATGAGGGTTAACAAAAAGTGCTTGCTTGGTCTGTGAAAAAAAAAAAAATTAAAAACCTGAGTGTGAGCCATTAAGAAAAAAAAATGATAGTATTGTGTTTTGAATGCGTTCGTGGCCTCCGCAGTAAATGTGGTTCTGATTTGCTCTGAGATCTGTAGTACGAACCCCTTCTCCGTCACTGTAGAATCACTAATAGAATTCTCCTGTGGTTGATTACTCATCCTGGAAAAGTCTGAATGAAGAAATCACTTGAAAAGAAATTTTGACTGGCATTTCAGTTGAAGAAGACTTGTTACTTTTGTTAGTAGATTTAGCCTATTTAAAAAAAAATAAAATAAAATAAAACAGGAGTTATAGTGGCCTCCGTGAATAGCCAGTGAGACCACCCAGTAAAAATGTCACTCACTCTCTGCCATTGTGTCATCTTCCTCAGCCCCAGATTTCCATCGCCTCATCTGGGGGACAAGGTTTGGTCTTCTTGCTGTATCCTGGTTGTTTTAAGATGTGATTTAAAAAAAATAATTCTCCAGAAGTGACTTAAAAATAGTGAGATTTTATTGCTTTTATCTAATTTCCTCTCAATTTTCACTTAGCAGTAGTAGAAAAAGAAACATTTGCTGTTTCTGTGTCAATTTACATGTCAAAGAAAACCTACTCATCAGAAAATATTGTCAGCACCATTTGTAATCTGAACTGAAGTAATGCTACTGAAACAAATGTGGGCCTGATTTAAAAAGCAATTAAGGTTTAAATGAGCATCATCCTTATTTCCCATTTATAATTAGTGTCTCTTTGCTGTAGTCACAGATCAGGTGTCACTGCTGTTTGAGGGGTAAACCAATCAGTGGGAGATGGTTTATATTAAGATTTTATAATCTTAACATATTTTATGACACAAACTTTTCAATCGTATTACATGTTTTAAATGGAAAGCAGACCATTAGAATTAAAAAAAAATAAACCTGGAATTTCACCACACATAAATTACATCTCAATAAAAATATAAATAAGCCTTCCCTTTCCGGTTATCTTCTCCTTAGGTGAAAATATAAACATTTCACCCTCTACTTCCTTCACCTTGTGTCCAAAATATACATGGCACCTCCTTCTGCATCCCACCTCCAGATGAATGAATCATCTGTTTTCTCTGAAGACAGTAAATGCAAACCTCATGAAAGGAAAGATACGGTGACTTCATTTTTTTGAAGTCAGAGAAGCTTAAATATCTTTTTAATTATGGAAACGTGCGGACATACCCAACAGGAAGGAGAACAGTGTGTAGAACCCCCGTCTGCCCAGCGCCCAGCTTCACCAGTTCTCGTCAGTGTGTGCCAGGCTGACTTCTCGGAGGCAGCAGCCTCGGCACAGGGACTCTGCTTTGTTTCCTCGTTCAACTCAGCAGTGCAGAGCTCGCTGCTCACAAGCCCCTTCCGCATTTCACCCCGCAGAGGCTCATCTGCTTCCTCGTCTTGTGACCACAGGATGACTTTGAGGATCCCAGTTTTATAATTATGTAGGGCAGAACTTAATCCACAGTCCTTGGCCTACATCTGCTTTGATCTAGTCCCTTTCAATAAAAGAACACCATAATATTCAAGGTTCCCACTTCCCAGAGGACATACGGGGTGTGTTCCATGCGACTGAACTGAGGAAAAGGTCCATTTGTCCTTTGCCCCTACGTGTATGGCAGGCCCAGGAAAATGTGCCCATAGGCACCAAAAAATGATGATGTGTGTAAAGGCCAGAGACAGCATTTTGCCAAGACTAGGCAACACCAAATGAGGCAGACTGTAAGTGTGAAACATGCTAAATATCACGTCACTGAGAACTGGTCTGAAAACTCTTAAAAAGTGGGAGGCACAGTTCGTGGAGTCTGTGGACATAAAATGTGTGTGAGATAACACACCTTGAGTCCACGCTGCCGGCGTGTTTCCAGAACGAGTGCGTCGGGAGAAGAGTGACTTCCATACGGTCGCAAGTGGATTTTTCCAGATTTCTCACAAGCGAGGTTTTGGTAAAGATGGGAGAGTAGAGAGTTTGAGATTGTCTGTCTGGTAAGAACCTGGATGCAGGTATTCTGGGTGGTGAGCTGAAGACAAGCTTGTGCTAAGACAGCCCCCTGAGAGAGGGTGGGACAGTCACAGCTCCCACGTGCCACAGTGGGTGCACCTGCCTCACCCCCATACTTGGAGCTGGCTGAGATGCTGGCCAAAGGCAAGGGCAGAAGTTTCTAGAAAGATTTCTGGTCGTACCAAAACCCTAAGTCCAAAAGCATCTCTGTTACTTGCCTTGTACATTGGGAACATTTTGATTATATCTTTTTATCATTATGGCCCAGTATTTCCCCCTTCCAATGATGTTTTCCTTTATGAAATAAGTTTTTAACCACTTTATAATTGAAATGAACTTTTGTTTCATTTATTCATTATAAAAAGGTGTGTATCCGCCATCATTTCATGTTTGTGTAATTGATTCAGAACTATGAGAGAAACTGATTTTTTAATAAGACCACACATAACTCCTTAGTGCATGGATTTATAGGTTGAGTGGCTTGTGTGAATCATGTTTATAAATTTTATGAGAATAGCATTGACTATATAATACACATTTTTCCCTCCCAAATCAATAGAAAAGCTCCAGTACAGGTGCTAGTTCATAGCTGTGTTAACTACCGGGCCTTCTCCTTGCCCTGAAAAGTCTATTAACATGTAAAATCTTTGACACTTTCATTCGTTCTAAGTATTTTCGTATTTTAAACAAACTATATCAAATTATCCTGTAACCTTCTTTCTTGTTCTCATAAAGTTTGTTATGTTATTTACATTTTTCTTCTGGAAAGTGTCAGTGTTCGTTCCCCGCGAACACAGAGCTCTCTGGCAGTGGGGACCACGTAGTGTCCTACAGCAGGCTGGCTCGCATGGCATTTAAAGGTGGCTTAAATTGGAAGAAAACTGCCTTTTTGGTAACGATTCAGGTTAACAACAGAGCTAAGGGGCAAGGAATGATGTTGCAGAGTAAACAGTTTAACTGTTCCATTTGGGTTTTGGGGTTTTCTTTGGGGGGAGGGGTTGACCCAATGTTGGATATTTTGTTCTTTAATTATCTTGGGCTTTTGTCAGGAGTAAACTGAAAATTGTGATTTGTGTGTGTGTGTGTGTGTGTGTGTGTGTGTGTGTGTGTGAGAGAGAGAGAGAGAGAGAGAGAGAAAGAGAAAGAGAGAGAGAAATAGGAAAGGTTTTTGAATAAAGAAGCCACAATGTAAAAGAAAGCTTCTTGTACTTTTGAGTAATTGTGGTCATTTTCATGTAGTCCTTATGTCGAATTCTGAGGCTTGAGCTCTAATGACCTAATAATTTTTTCAGTATATGAGACTAGGCACAGCTGCCAATATAAACTGCCAATTTCTTTTCATCTAGTACATTTTAACTTTTTTGAAAGTGGAGTATTAACTCGGTTTCTCTTCAGTTTTTAAGCTGATTTTTAAAATAGATAATGAAAGTAATTTCTAGACAAACTGCTTTCTCTGAGCACGTTTTACATCTTTAGATAAACTATGAGCAAATTTGAAAAGTGGTACCTTTCTAAAAAGCAAATGTAATTTCTCTTCTATTTTAATAATATTGATTTTTAAAAAATGGTAGGCTTAATAGTTTCCTCATATGAGAAGTACGGAGAAAGGATCAGATCTAATTCTATTCCCTGCCCTCTTAGGAACTCTGGTAGCTGGGTTCCTGCCACACCAACTTCCCCCGCTCCGCCTGCTCTTCAGTGCAGGCATCACCCACAGGGCAGGTTCGAGCCTCTTCTCTCTGCATCTACCTCCCCAGGGAAGTGTCCCCGTCTGCATCTCCGTCAGAGACCCTGCTCCACTGTTCAGACCCAGCTTCCTGGAGCGATCACCCTCTTGGAAATCCCACCAGCGCCTTAAACTCAACTTGTCAAAAACAAAACTGTCCCCACCCACCGTCCCCACCTCTCTGACCTGCTCCTTGTCACCCCATCGGTTCATGGTGTCACTGTCGTCTGGCCGTTCAGTGTCAAAGCTTCGTGGTACCTTTCAGTCCCGTTACTGATGCTGCCACATCCATCCCCTTCTCCAGTCCCAGGCCCCTCGTGGATGACCTTCAACTTCTGCAGCGGCCTCTGTACTCAACCCCTCCCTTCACTTCGCAGAATTATTTTCTCAAAAGTCAAGGGGAAAAAACAGTCAGGCGTAAACAGGGCCAAATGCTGCCATGAAGTGAGGAAGAAAATTGGCTCTGGCTTTGACACTTGGGAAGTAACGAGTGAGTGTGGTGAAAACTGACTCGGGAGAGAAGTAGGGGTAGGAGGCAGGTCCGATGGGTGCTGAGAGGATCTCGGGGGGATGGGACACCAAGCGTGGGCCACTCCCAAGGGACTGCTGTTGGAGGGCAGGAGGGCGACGAGGCAGGAGAAAGGGGGCAATTTTTTGTTTACGACAAAGAAAATACATGTCTCCTTTATTTTTATCTAAAAAATAAAAGCTAAAAAAATAAATCAAGGGAGTGTTTATTTTTATTGTGGCAGAAACCAGACAATACGTTATTACAAATAATAATATTATATGTGTGTGTGTGTGTGTGTGTGTGTGTGTGTGTGTGTATAGATATAGATATTTGGAAGATATATTTGTATTTGCTGTCTTTTGAGAAACATCATAACCTTTAGTTGACTGTGCCATATTGTAGTTCAGATACTTAGCAAGTTCTTTCGCAAACATGAATTCAGTGTCAAGTGGGTGCCAGGCTTGGGGGTGGCTTGGCACCAGACACGCAGACACGAAGAAGAGCGAGCCCTGAGCCTCACGGACACTGGGTGAATGCAGCCCAGAGGAGTCCATCCATACCCAGCTCTCGGGATAGGTCAAGGTGATGACACCCCCGAGCAGAGCAGGTGCGGCAGGACAGAGGGAGAACGAGGCAGTGTGCTATAGCAGAAATGGATAGAATTTGAAGTTACTGTGTTAAAATTCCGGTCCAATGCCTTAGTCCTGGCCACGTGGGCCCAAGCAAGCTGTTTAACCTCTGTGAGCCTCAATTACGTCCTCTCTGATGCAGATGGTATAATACCAGCCGCACGGGATTGCAGTGAGGGTTAAACACCAGTCCATGATCTGCTCCTGTCGTTGTTGATAACAGCAGCGACATCAGCATGGCATGGAGCCTTCCTCGGTCTCAGCATGGCCAGGGCCAGAAGACCAGCCTCCCTCAATACCAGCTGTGCTCGGGGGTTTGTGCAGCTGTATTTCAGGGATGCTGGAGTGTGGTTTCACCATTGCAGTTGGAGAAGGACATAATTAGATTTAGGTTTAAGAAGACCACTCTAACAGTGGCATGAGGATGGATTGGAGAGCAGGAAAGAGTGGGAGCAGCAAAACATGCAGAAATATTATTTTCAATACAGTAATTATTGCTCTACCTGATTATGCCATAAGAGAAGATGAGAAGATCCTATTTATTGCTAGCTATCAAAAGGGGGGAAATGCTGTTTAAACTACTAGCATAGGAATATTGCATTCGTTATTTGGGAAATAAACCACAACAGCAGAATTATAAGCGAGAAGGGAGAGTTTTAAGTTCATTGTCAGGCTTGGTTGAATTGTGAATTTTATAATCATGCATAATATCAGAGCACCTACAGCTTTTAGACATATTCTCAAACTGTGTTAGTTTTTAAATTAGAGCCTCTTAGCCTAGGGTCTGTCCTGGAATGGGCTTCAGACAATGTATGGACTCCCCGAAATCAGAGGCAAAATTATAAGCATTATTTTCCATGTGGGAGTGACCACATGATACTTATCAGATGTTCAAATGGACCTCGAACCCAATAAAGAGAAGAACTACACTATATGTAGAAAAGGTTGAAAGAATTTGTAATGGACACGAACTTAGACATTCTGTCTGAATTCCAGACTTGTAGAATAGCTGCTACCCACCATCCACTTGGATGTGTCATGGGCGTCCCAAACCTAACATACCCCCGGCAAAGCTTCAGCTCTTACCCCCCCACGCACACCACCCTGCCCCTCCCTTAACCTCCCCAAGGGCACACTTCTACCTGCTCAAACCGAAATCCTTGGGGCCTCTTTTTTTTTTTTTTTTTTTTCACATTTCATGCTCTGCATCCACACCTCAGGGCTGTCATCTCTGTCTTCACATGTATGGGGAATCTGACACCTCCTTCCCCACCCCAGTTGCTGCCAGCCTGTTCCAAGTCTCTGGCATTCTTTCCCAGTGTACTTCAGTGGCCTCTATTCTTGCCTCCCTCCTTCTGCCCTTGCCCCTCTTCTGTCTCTTCACAGCAGCCCTACCTTCTCACCTGCCTCTGAACAAAAATCTAAAGTTCTCTACCGTCCTCTGAGGCCTCACGTGACCCGCTGTGACTTCACCCTGTTACGTCCCTGACGTGGTCAGTCCTCTGTGCGCACCCTGCACATGGCCTTTGTGGTTTCCTCCAGCAGGCCACCTCGGGGTCTCCGTGCATACAGTGTCCCCTGCTCGAGAGGTTCTTCCTGTAGACACCCCTCAGGTCTCGCTCTGTTGGGCCTTCTTGGGCCATTTGTTCAAAATCGCAGCACCTCTCCCTCCGCCCCACTCCAAAATTTCCTCCTTTCTTGCTTTATTTTTCTTCTGCACTTACCGCTGACATATACTGTATTTATTCTTTGCTTATTGCCTGACCCTAATATAACGTAAGCTTCATGAGAGCAGGGAATGTTTCTGTCTGTTTTCTTTCACTGCTCTTTCTAACCGTAATAGGTTCGTGACATACAGCAATAGTCTTGTTTGAATGAATTTTATTTCGAGAATTTATTTCGCATCTTTGCAGTTACCATCCCATGTGTTCTGCTCACTGTAACTTTCTATGTTATTATATCTGTAGTTAAATCGGATTGTTTGAATGGATCCTGTTTCTCTTCTAGCTCACCTTTACTTAAAATAGTAATTCATACAATAATAATTATTGATCTTTGTGGTTTCTAAGTGCCTCGTGTTAACCTGAATTCTGTTTCCAGCAGCTACTTGGCATCTGAGAGTTCATCTCTGTCCACTTCTTACAGGTTCCTCAAATTCTACACTGCCCTCAATGATTCAGTGAAGAAATTCCTTTAAGATTACTATAAGAGACTCAATTTACCATAGTATAATTTTGAAAAATGTCACTTTGGTCCCATATTACAATTCCTAGCAGTCACAACATTTTTCAAAGTGTAAGTGTACCTTGCAGGTGTGCCCATAGAGTTATTTTAATTAGAAACAGCTTTAAGCTTTATTTCAAGGTTGTGGTTCGATGCTGGGAATATAAGAGACTTTTTTATAAAATAAATTGACACCTGCTAATGTGTCTGTTCTATAAGTTTGGAATTTTTTTATACTGGTTATTTCTGAAGTAGAAAACATCTGTGCCTGACATTTAAAATCTGGTTTT
The DNA here is from genome assembly GCA_004027375.1 of Macroglossus sobrinus. Taxonomy (NCBI): domain Eukaryota; kingdom Metazoa; phylum Chordata; class Mammalia; order Chiroptera; family Pteropodidae; genus Macroglossus; species Macroglossus sobrinus. The sequence goes on along the minus strand of PVKZ01002844.1, from coordinate 164,509 downwards.
GTTTGCCTGAACTCTTTGGAACAGTAATAGGCTCGAGATCTGAGGTCTTTTTAATGCTGGTTTTTCAAGGGTGCTAATTTTTAATGTTTATGTGTTTATCTTACGCTGTTTCAGGCTTTACAAGATGAACTGGAAAGCCGTTCTAATCAAGTGCGAAGTGCAGAGAAAAAACTACAGCACAAAGAATTGGAGTCACAGGAACAGGTACTCTGCCCTCTCTCTCTTGGCTGGGTTGTTTGTTTACTTTCTCCAAGTCAAGGAGCTTATGTATTTCCTGTTTCCATTGGGATGCTTTGGCTGCAAGTAACAGCCTACTCCACTCCTAGTTGGCATAAACAACAAAGAGGTTTATAACCTCACAAAACCAGAAGTCTGTAGGTAGGGCAGGCCCTGGGCAGAGAGCCTCAAGGCCCTGGCCTTGCTCCTCTGACATTTTTGTGGCTCTTCCTCCTGTGTTGACTTCATCCTCAAAGCGATGGCAAGATGGCTACAGCCGTTCCATAATGACCTAGCAATATCCAGAGGCAGAAAGGCACTGTCTGCTTCTGGAATCCCCTTCTGAAGAGTAAGGAGACCTTTCCCAGCCACCTCCCACCTCCCTCCCACCCACACACATCTCCCTTCACACTTCATTGGTCAGATCAGGTCACATCCTCAGCCTGGCATGTCCAATCCCTAGCAAGAGGACTGAGGGTACCGGAACCAGCCTAGACCAATCAGAGTCTACCTGCTGGTGATGGAATTAGTTGGGGGAAGAATAACCTGCACAAGAAAGAAGGGAAGTGGATGTTGGGTGTACAGCCAACAGTGTGTGCCGTGTCATCATATTAAAATAAATGGACGTTATTGTACTTAGAGACATAAGTGATGTTTTCTTTTGAACTTTAATTTTCCTCTCTTTATTCCTGTCATACTAATAAAATAAATTTAATGTAACCAGAATAATCTGGCTATGACAATAGCTAATGATCTGTTTCATTTCCAAATGATGAGATTATCTTCATTCAACTCTGCTGGTTATAGTGAATCATTCTTTGTGGTAATCTTGACAATTTAAACTAAAAGTCAGTAACGTATCAGTAAAGATAATGAGTCTCAATGAAACCTTTTATAAATGCATCATCCTCAGCTATTGGGTATAGTACTGCTAACTGATATTTATGCACAGAACCTGCCATAGGATTGACAGATGTTTATACTTTGGTTGTGTCATAGTAAATTCATTACAGGAATGTTAAGTTAGGTCATTTTGACCTTGTGAAAAGAGTCAACACTGAAATTGGGCTAACAGGGATCTTTTTTCATCTCTGGAGATGTTTACAAACAGGATCTTGAGGTAAGGGATTACACAAAATGACATATGTGTCATGTAGGTGTGTGTATATCATGAATGTATATGATATGCATAAATATGTATATATGTGTGTGCGTATGTATATTGTACAGGGCCTATGTCATACAGTCAATAATAGGATCACATAATAGGATAATACTAAGATGAAAAAATTAACTACATTTAATCAAAGGCTTACAAGATGAAAGATACTGTATCAGAAACATTACACATATTAGTTTATTTATCCTGGTAATAACTGTAAACAGCCAGCATTATCCTCCCCTTTTCACAGATGACACACTAAGACCCAGAGAGATTGAGTGACTCAGTAGATGGTACAGGTGGATTCACATCCAAACCTGTGCTCCTTTTACGACAGTCTTTAAGTTGCAACATTGCTAGTTCATTAAAAAAAAAAAAAAAGAAAGAAAAGCTGCATAGCAATGATGGGAAAGTAAGTGTATTAAGTATGGCAGGAAAACAAACATACGTTCCAGACGCCTGACACAGTAGCGTTAACACTCCCTGGGCAGAGAACAGCCGAGAGCAAAGGAGACAAAAGCAGAGCAGACACAGCCGCAGGTGGGCGTGCCGCCTTAGACGGCAGTGTGGTGTACAGGTGGAATCAGCACAGGTTTAGCTGTCACCAAAGGTCAGCTGAGCTCCACCTTCCGTCCAGGACGCTTGTCACTGAAAGAAGACAAGCTTCCGGAAAGCAGGAAATGATGCTCGCAGGAGAGCCGGGGCTTGCTTCTCCAGTTTGTGATAAAACATGACTTAAGATAAAACTTTATTGCCATCACTCTAATTCATGGCAAAGCTTCACACAGAAAATTCCATAATATCTTGAGAGTAGAGAAATTGAGAAATCCCAAATGAACAATAGGGAAGGATACGGGAACCACTTTTGGTCTTTTGTTGTTGTTGTTGACTTCTTTTTGATCATCAAAGTTGCTTTTATCTTTATGGTGACAATAGCTTTGTAGACTATTTCTTACGCTAATTCCTGATATCTTCTATTAGGCTACAAGTTCACCAAAGAATGTCAGAATACCCACGGGTAAGGCTGAATAGTTCATAATTTTGCAACTATGAAATGTTGGGTTCTTTCCATCAGATCCTAGGGTGTAGCTAGAAAAAAAAACATTGTTTTAACAAAACTGAAGAGCGAATAATGAGCACTTAAAAAATACTATTCATCTATATTTAATTTAACTTTTATTTTGCATGAATGTGACCTAACACCCCCCCTTTCAATTTGTTACACTAATAGAAGTAGTCAGAATAATTAAAGATATCATCATGTCGTTTTGGGGGTCCACTTATATCTGAACTTACTTCAGATATTTAAAATCTTGAAATTGTTGTATATAATTTTCTTCTTTGCATCTGTCAAAGCAACTGCAGTAATAGTAGCTACCCTGACATTAGCCAATCAAACAACAAATGTGTGTAAAACAACTTCTTGAAACTTTCTTCTCGTTCTTTTCAACCCAATATTATTATCTTGCTACTAGTTGTGTAAAGAATCAAAATTGAAATTGGCAGAATTACAAAGGACAATTTCCTGGACTTCTTTTTTTTTTTTTTTAACTTGCTTGCTTTACAAAAAAAAAGTTTCTGTTTTTCATTTAAGAAAAATTCCTGTGTTTTGATTCTATAAAAACAAAAAATGAATGAGGCATTTTAAAAGTTGTGTTTTTAATTAAAAACGAAAAGCTGCTTCTCATCAGGCCTTGATGGGTGGTATCCTTGCTGCCCACCGCTGGCCTCGGTGCCCTCGGCTCTGTCCCCTACCTCGTCACCCGTGGCCAGGCAGTCCGCACAGTGCCCAGCGTGGGCTTGTTCGTCGTGGTTAATTACAGAGCTAATCTGCTCCTTCTGCAGATTCACGATAACCCAAATAAAATTAGAAAATACTAATTTTCTGTAAGTCAGGCTCACAGAAACCTGATCTTTCCTGTAATCCACAAATAGTAAAGTAATTAAAAATCATTATTATTTTTGCCCTCACCAGGAGTTAATAATTTCTAATTTCAGATAAGATCCGAGTGAAAATCCCATAGTCACAGCCGAGGAGGAGAGATCAGAGCTCTGCTCAGACTTCCTCATTGTGCAGTGGGGCCGTAGTGGCGGACCCAGGGGAGGACTGCTCCTACCTGCGCGGTGTGCAGGCTGCTCACTCCCAGGATATGGTTTTCCATTATCGCGAACGCTACGTAAAATGGATATCTGTTGTGTGTCAGTCAGGTTCAGGGGCGTGTAAAACTAGCTCTCGTTTTCAGGAGCAAATAATTCATCATTCACAGTGAGACTAAGCAATATGCTAGTTCTCGCCTAGATAATTCCGTCTGGTAAATTATAGAAAAGAGAGGGGAGAAAAGAAATAGTTTAAAATTTTACTTGGTATTCTTAACCCCGCACAAAGCATGTATTTGTCTCAAAAGCACTAAACAATGACAGGTTTTAACCTAATATAATGTAGATAATAGCGTACGTGTAACAGAGCCCCTGGTTGGAACTGGGTATCTTAAAGTTTTGAAAGTATTAATAGCTTTGATAACATTGGTCACTCAGTTTCCCAGAAGATTATTTTAAATAAATTATTGAGTTAAAAAACAACACTTGAGAGATCTCCTGATAAGTAAAATGCAGTGTCATGCATTCTCAGCAGGGCCATACTTTGTCTACTCGCCCTTTTGGGCTTTGACAGGCATGTGCTGGACAATGATAGATGCTGAGAAGAAGCAAAAATGAGTGACTAACAGAGCAGTTTCCAGTCTTGTAGAGGAGAAATAAATATATAGAGTCTAGGCTCCAGGCGTGGAATTTAGAGTAGTTTTTTTTCCCTTCTAAATGGCTCAGAGGCTCAGAATCACAAACGTGGAGAGAACACAGCGCTGGTCCTGCCGTCCATCCTCCCCGGCCCCATGAGGAAAGAAGGGGGAGCATCTTTCTCTGGTAGAAGGTCAGGGTCCCACCGCCTCAAGCAGGGCTTGGAGCTCACTGACATACAGTCGTTTCAAGAGCCTGCAGCCCTCAAAGGAGCCGGGTCCTCGTGGGCAGTTGGAGGAAGGGCAGTGCCCCAGCCAGTTCCCAGGGGCACTGGGCTCCTGCCGGAGTGCCTCTGCGGCCTCACGGCCAGTGTTTTCGAGCAGCTGCTGCTTTAGTATCGGATCTTGTCTGCTGCGTCCTGGCATTAGGGGTCTGGGTGTTGCAGGCTTGGGTAACCCATGAATTAAAATACAGCCAGAAGCCAGTCATTCTGAACATTTCCATCTCAGCTTTGCAGCAGCCTGCTTTGTATTTCAGCCCTAAACATGTCCATTAACTTAGGAGAGAATCCAGGGAGCAAAGCCGGTCTCAGTGGTAATCGTATGTTTGGGGAGGGAGCAGAGGTTGTCCCAGAGGCCCCTGTGGGGAGGGGAAATGGGAGAGGCTTCAAGGACAAGGGAGACCCGTGAGGAAGCACTGTCAGTTCTGAGTCCTCCTCTGTCACTAGTAGAGGAGTCACATGCTCTTGGGCAAGCCACTTAACCTCTGCAGGTGTCAGGTTCCTGACATGTCAGTAATAATACCTTCCCACAGGATTGACACGAATGTCACAACAAGATGAGTGTGTGTGAGATACTTCAAAATCCATAACACGTAATGCGGATGCAATGTATGTAGCTATCATTATTCACAGAGGAGAAGGGGACATGCGAGCTGGACTTCCACAGACAGAGAGGACACTGGAACAGAGTGAGGGAAGACACGAAGCCGAGACCGGAGAGTGAGCTTCATTCATTGGACCATGAAGGAGACGGTAGCCTCTGCTGCCGTCCACTCTTTACCAAGCACTGTGCTTGGCCGCTGGCGGCTGGTCTCGGATGCAGTGCTGAAGAAGTCACTCATTGGTCAGAAAGCCATTGCCAGCATGGAGGATTTTTTTTTTTTCTTTAATTGGGTTTTCCATGGTTGCATTTATACTTTGAAAAGATTAATCTGGCAGCAGATGAGATGAACACAAGATAAAAAGAGACATTCTGAGGTTGTAGCACTAAAATTCACATCACTAGTCACAAGAGAAATCAAGGGGGTTTGAACTGGGAACCGGCGTACCTCCTCCTGTCGTGCTTCGTGACGTTTTTTACAAACTGAAAGCAAGACCCCGCACCGGCAAAACGATGATGACCCTCTTTGCTGCGATACTCGCCTTGTTGCAGTGGTTTGGAACCGAACCCACCCTATCTCCAAGGTACACCTGTGTCGTCGAAGGGAGTACAAAGAAGGGAATAGATGTGAAGACTCACTTAAAATCCACGGAACACAACAATTTAGAGGGCAGAAGAAAGGACTATGTCAAAAGGAACACCAAGGTTTCGAAGCAATAAGCCGGTGTAGTCAACAGTGCTAGCTAGCATCACTTTTAGATGTTGAGAACCTGAGATGCTAGCAGCAAGACGTTCATTTGGCGACATGTAGTTGAAGATCTGAATCTAAACTCCAGAAAGAGCCCTGGGATGTAAACGTGTCTGAATCATCGTGATGGGCAGATGTAGCAGAGATGTGGGTGACATGGACAAGGAATTGCAGAGAGAGAGATGAGAGGGCCATGGGCAGACCCACAGGAAGGACCACACTGAAGGGACCGAAGAAAGCAGGGGAGGGTACAGAGAGGACTGAAAAGGAGTGAATAGTCAGAGAGAGAAGAGCAGAGCCAGACGGCTTTGATGCCGTGATAACCAGAGAAAGCCACCTACTAGACTTTAAGCTCCTGAGGACGACGACTGCTGTCGTCGACTGCTGCTGTCATCCACCAGCATTTGCCGCACTGAACTGCGCTGTAAAGCCTGATCGCCCTGCGTCTCATCCTTAAATGACCTTGCCCCCCCCCCCCGTGTCCCTCTTCCGTCTGTGCTTTTGCAACATTTTCCGTGACCTCTATCTATTAAGTGTTTTCCCATCAGGCTCCTGTGACAGAGGAGCGGGCTCCTGAGCTGCAACCGTGTCATATTTGTACTTGTAGCTCATCATTTAGCCTAGTGCCTGGCCCATGGCGTACTCAGCGAATTCATGGAAGGAAGAAAGGAAGGAGAGAGGGAAGGAGAGAGGAGAGGAGGAAGGGAGGAGGGAGGACTGACTGCATCACATGCCACAGGGAGTTTAAAGACGAGGAGCCCGAAAGCCACCAGACTTGGGTGATTACAGAGCCGTCGGTATTGTGCCTCCTAAATACATTCTCAGTAGAGTTTTTCTAAATAAATTTTTGAGTAGATTTTTGTTAAAATACATGTTGTAGATATTCTTTTATAATTTTCATCTGGGGTGAGCAGGGTCACTGAGCCTTTTCATGGCTTATCAGCTACTCCTCAGAGGTCATGGCCCCAAAAAGTACGTACACCAGGGACACCAAGAGAAGTCACAGTGCCAGCACCCTGTCCCTACAGCCCACCTTTCCCCTGTCATTTTGTTTCAGCTTTATTGAGGTGTAATTGACAAATAAAATTGTATCTATTTAAAATGTACAACATGATGATTTGGCAGCATTGTGAAATGATTGCCACAATTTAGTTAATTAGCACGTGTATCACCTCACATAATTACTTTCTTTGTGTGTGGTGAGAACACTTAAAACATACCCTGGTAGCAAGTTTTCAAGTATACAATACAGTGTCCTTAACTGTCGTCCTGATGCTGTACGTGAGCTCCCCAGAACCACCTTAGAACTGGAGGTCTGTACCCTCTGACCAACGCCTGCCGAGCGCCCCACCCTCCAGCCCCTGGGGACCACCATTCTACTCGTTTCTAGGAGTTTGACATTTTTCTTTCTTTCTTTTTTTTTTTTAATTCCATGCATGAGTGAGATCCTCTTCCTGTCTGGTTTACTGGCATCCGCCAGGTTCATCCATGTTGTCACAAGTACCGTGTTATCACAAGTACCACACGGCCCCCCTTTCTGCTTCTCTCTAAGGGCAGATCTCCTTCCAGACCCCTCCCCTCAGAGCAGGAAGGCTACCAGCAAAGCCCTTTATTTTCCCCACAGAGAAACTTAGCGTTCTGTCACCTCCTTCCCAGGTCCCTGGGTTTAAAGAATAAAATTTGGTCCCTTTGGTATCAGTAGCTTTCAGGTAGTGTTAGACATTTCTAGACGTACCTTAGCTCCTTCTGCCTATTGTACTATTACGACTGTTTCATTCATATTCCCAAAGAATTTATTTGCCTTCCACAGTGGCCAGTGATCTATTGGGGAGTAACGTGGATTTGAGGACTGACATCAGTATATTGAAAGCTTTCATTGGGCAGCACTGCTTACCTTTAACCCACTCAGTCATCATCAAGAGTAACCCACAAATCCATAGAGTCGCAGGCAGCCTTACGGAGGAGGATGCTACATAGACAAAATCAATTAAGCGGTAATCGTGACAACTGTTAAAAGAAAGAATTGGTCTTTTACAGATTTCCAAGCCTTTAATTTTCATTTTCCATAACGGGTTTTAAAACTTCACAATCTTAGCTGTTATTGGCTAACTCATCTACGGTGAAATCTATTTAAAAGTCCCAGCAGCTCAAAACTATGTTTTCTTCCAAAGCGCATTATGAAAACAGGGATAATAATTGCAACAGAAATTTAATTCAAAGACTTTTATTGACTTTTCATGTGTCATGGTTATGATTCTGGCTTGTTTTAAGTAATTTTAATAACCACAGTTTATTTACAAAATTCAGACTAATTCTTTTGTTCCCATGCCAACAGAATACATTTGTTCCCAGACAGCTGGTGTGATGCATCATTCTAAAATCTGAGTTGTTATGAGGGATACAACCACATTTAATTTTGGCCACATCTTACTGTCAGGGAGAGCTGGAATACATGCCTGTTTTCTCAAAAACATGAATCACAGTGTCAGGGACATGAGTATTTTCATTAGAATATACATCTCACCAAGACGTTCCTTGTAAATCAGTTCTTCTAATAGATTTTAGTGGCAAAGCAAGTTAAACATTGATACCCCAAACCGCCACTGCAAACTATACACGATGACCACAGGGCCATTTTAAGGGATAACTGAACCAGCTCTTCCGGGGCGAATGGGCCCTGCGTTTCCTCGTGGCTTTCTCCAGTTCTCTTTGTTTTTAACTTCTCTGAGCTTGTTGTGCTGTGGGGAGGTGGGGGGGACAGGTCCCCGAAGCGCCTGCTGCATGTTTTTAATCCTGCGCTTTGCTGACATATCAAATCCAAGTGTCAGCAGAGCACCCACTGCGTCATTGCAGCTGTTTTTCCATAAAGCATTTTCTGCATTGTTGAAGTGGCTCTTCATCCAGGCAGTGAACACGGGGGGACAATGAGGACAGGGGCGAGGGCCACTGGGCTGCCCAGCGCTCTGACCCGGGGCTGCTGGCAGTGCCTGCCCAAAGGCTGCTGGGGCTCATCTTTCACTCCTGTAATGAAGTCGTGTGATAATACATTCTCATTTCTTTTGGTCCGATTTTTTTTTTCCCTGACAATTTTGGCTTTAATTTTAGTCTTTTGAAAAAATATTTTTAATCCAAAAATGACTTAATCCAAACGATTTACTCCAAATCAATAAATTATGGAGGCACTTAAAAAAAAAAAAAAAGGCCAGGAACAAAAGCTTTAAAGCAAGTTGTGTTTTACAATAGGTGGAGGAGAAGAATGAGCAAGAACTAACCTGATTAATATAATCTCCTGGGAAGATAAAAAGGAGACTGTATCCCTGAGCAGTGTCCTATCCAGGCTTACCCTTCTGGCACTTACTGAGCCCTGAATTCATGGACTCAGAGTGAACAGCTGGAAAAGAGGAAGTAAAAGAGGAGATAAACACAGGGATGGTAAGAGAGGGTGTGAGTCAGCACGGTTACAAGAGAGAAATGTTTGCTATTTATTGTGCTTGTCACGTTTAGAAAAGAGTATCAGATATTCTAAGATGGCACTTACTTGCAGTTCCTTTTCTGCCATATTCCAGACAGAAAAGATCTCATTTTCCTGTGGAGGAAGGGTAGAAGCAACTGAAACTGTTTGCTGTCAAACAAATGACAGAGCGAAGGTATTTTTAGAGGCACCAGGTGTATATTAATTTAAATTGGAAATAAAGAAAGAAAGGTGACTTTTTTTTAATACAAAGGAAAATTCAGAAGTCTAAAAGACCATTTGAATATACTTTCCATGTAGATAATCTTTTGGATTTCTATGAAGAATTCGAAGACATCATTTCAGTTGGAAAAAAATATTACTATAAAATGTTCAAGGGCAAAGAATTAATCACATGGAAAAACTAGAACTAGTGAAGAATATAGCATTTTTTTTATATTTTTATTTTATTTTATTATTTTTTTTTTAGGCAAGGCAACCCTTGGTTGACCTCACAGATTGCAAAGACCTTGTCAGCTTACAATCCCTTATTTATTTTTTATTTTTTATGCCTACAGCACCTGGTTTTAGGTGGTCTCCCATCTAAGTACTAACCAGGCCCGACCCTGCTTAGCTTCCAAGATCAGACAGGATCCAGCTTGTTGAGGGTGGCATGGCTGTAGACTAATATAGCATTATTGGTGTTATTAAAATTTTGTGAAATATAAAGCCTATTTTGAATCAGACAGCCTAATACTCGGTTCTGAGTGTGTAGACACGACCCAGAAAACACTCCTTCTAGGAGCTTATATTATTATAATAGAGGAAAACAGGCTCAGTGCCCTGCTGGTTCTTAGCAGCAGCAGCAGTAGAAAGGAGTCAGTGGGCTGACAGCACTTCGGGCCTGACACCCCCTGTAGAAACAGAGCAGCTTTTATTTTGTTTTTCTATCCTTCATCTTTAAGGTTTTATTTGAATGAATGTCCTTGCCAAAAGAATGGGGAGAAATGGGAGACTAGACTGAATGATCCGAAATGCTTCATTTAGCACATAAGATTGGGAGGTTTCACTTGACTTGATAAACAGAGGAAGATAAATGAGACGGTAAATCCGAACGTGCCATGGTAACTAAAGGGCAGCTCAGAGTGAACTCTTCTTCCACACCCATAAGTGACACTTTCAACATTTCAGTTCCATCCACCCAATATTTACTGAGCATCCACTATGTACCAGATTGTTTATGTTTCTGACATACGTCGATGAACAAACCAAAAAAATCCTTTGTCTTGTGACGGTTACATTTTAGTGATAGGTTCTTCGTAGCCTTTTGCATTTTTGTATGAATTTATACTTGTCAATTTCTAATAAGTCTTCCAGTCCATGAACATAGTATATCCTTCTACTTTCTTTAAGCATTCTTTAATTTTTCTGTTATATTTTGGTCATTTTATATGAAGGTATATCTTGCACATCTTATGTTAGATTAATTCTTATGCACTTGACACATTATGATGCGATTTTAATGGCATTATATTAAATTTTTTTTCTCACAGTTTATTGGTGGCATACAGAAATACAATTGACTTTTGTACAGATTCCATTTATTGCATTAAGAAAGTTTCTTTCTATTCTTACCAAGAGTCTTTTTTCTTCTTTAAATTATAAATGGATGTTCAATTTTCTTAGATGCCTATTTTTATCTTTTGAGATAATAATACATAGTCTGCCCTTTATTCTGCTAATGCTCTGAACTTCACTGATTGATTTTCTAACATTAAATCAGCATTGCATTTCTAGAATAAGACCATTGTGATCACGATGACTTATCTTTTTTTACCTTTTGCTAGATTTTGGTATGCTAATATTTTGTGTAGGATTTTTACATCTGTGTTTAGGAGTGAGATTGGCCTATAATTTTCTTTTATTGTAATGTTCTCACTAAATTTTATGTTTGTAGGACTCATACAACTGTAATAGTCCCTGTTTATCTGTTTTCTGGAATAATTTGTGTACTATTGATATTTTATCTTTAAATATTTGCTAGATGATGCCATCTGGATCTAGAAGTTTCTTTGTTGGGAATTTTTTATTTAATTAGGATATACTTTCTTTAGTGGTTATAGTATTCATAGTTTCTATTTTAGCGTCTGCCTAATTCTTTTTCTCTTCTCTTTTTGGGGCTATAATTATATGTATAATAGACCTCCTAACTTTATTCCCTATGTTCTGTATTCCAGATAGATAGATAGATAGAGATACACACACACACACACACACACGCACACATATACATATATGTATATATACACATGTATATATTTATGAAATTTCATATTATATATTTCATATTTATTTATGAAATTTCACAAAATTTCAATAACACCAATAATGTGTGTGTGTGTGTTTGTGTGTGTGTGTGTGTATATATATATATATATATATATATGTATATGTATATGTATATGTATATGTATAATGTTTTAATCCAGATTCTAGTTTACTATTCTCTTCTTAGCTGCATCTAATCTGCTATTAAACTCATTCTAAGTTTTGGTTATTATATTTTCTAGAGCTGGATTTTCTACTTAACTCCTTTTTAGTTTCTGATTCTGTGCCTAAGTTCACGGTCTTTTTCTTTTTTCTTTTTTTTCTGTATTTATCTTGGTTTTTTCAAAATCTAGGTCTGATAACTATTATCTACAGCACCTGGATCTTACTTTCTTGTTCTTTGTTTCTCTTGGCTTTTGGTCTCTATTGCCTTGCTTTCTTGCGAACCTGGCTATTTTTGCTTGAGTACCAGTTATTTTATATGGAACTTTATAGAAATAATTTGAGACCTAGGGCAATGTTAATTTTTTTTCCAGGGAGAATTTACATTTACTTCTAGGTAGGCAGGTAGTGGCACTTGCCATCTTGAATGACCTTGATCCATTTTAAGGGACTGAGATGATTTGAAGTTAGACTTCAGTTCTCCAGAGGGCTGGCTGGTCTTTTTCCAGATCACTCATGCTCTTGGGTGTATAGCCCTTCGGGATTTTAGCAGTCAGTCCCTTTTCCTGAGCCCTGGACTGCATTTGTGTCTCCATTCTGTGTGTGTGTGTGTGTGTGTGTGTGTGTGTGTGTGTGTGTGTGTGTTGCTGTTAAAAGATCTGTTCAATTTCTCAGCCTCTCACCACCCGCTCTAGGATTGGCAAAGGCCACAGTGTAAAAATGTCTGCAAGTGCCAGACTTAGAAGTTCTCTTGATTTCTATTATCTCCGGCATCTTAGCCCCATAATTCTTCCCTGTCTTGTTAGTTCCCTGCTTTCAGGCAGACGTGGGAGAGAATTATCTAAGCTTCTATTACTAGAAGTAGAAATCTCATATTTGCATTTCTGTGAATTGCTTGATCACGTTCATTGCTAATTTTTTTCTATTGACTTTTTCTAATTTGATCGATAGAAATTTATTTTCTTACATATTCTGATTATTAAGGATTTGTTAGTTAGATCAGTTGCAAATACTTTCTCCCAGTTGCTTATCTTTTAACTTCTATATTCAATATTTTAATTTTTTGAGAATTGTTTTTCATTTTTTTCTTTATGGCTTCTCAGCTTGCTGAGAAAGGTCCTCCCTACCCCAAGATTATAAAATATATTCTCTTTTATTTTCCTCTAATACTCTTAAGCATTTTGTTTTATACATTTAACTTCTTTTATCCACCTCCAATTTATTGTTATAAGCTGTGTAGGACAAGGATTGTGATAGACAGACTGTCCCTCCAAGGATGCTTATTCCTTAATTCCTAGAATAGTGAATATGTACATTACACGGAAAAAAAAAGACTCTGCAGATGTAATTAACGTTACTAATTGGTGACCTTAAAAAAGGGAGGCTATCTCAGAATTTCAGAATACTGAGCCCAGTCTAAACTCAGGGTCACTTAAGGGCAGAGAACTTTCGCTGGCTGGAGGCAGAATAGATGTGGCATCCTTCTTTTTTTTTTTTTTTTTTTTTGAATCATCTTATTCTTGAGCATTTGCACTTTCATATGAATCTTAGAATAATCTTGCCGACTTCCATTTTTTTAAGTCTGATTGGTTATCTGGTTGGAATTGCATTGAATTTATTAATTGGTCTGGGGAGAATTAACATCTTTGCAATATTGAGTCTTCCCATTCAGGAATTTTGCATCTCTTTGCATTTCATTAAATCTCCTTCTGTGTCTTTTAGTACTATTAGAATTTATCTTTTGAAAGATGTTGTACATTTCTTACTAAATTTATTTCCAAGTGTATTATGACAGTTTTTTTTCCTTTCGTGAATTTTCTCTGTATTTTCTTCAAACAATTATTGCCAGTCTTTAGGAAAGTATTCATATTTTTTGTTTATGTCCAGCCAACCAGAACTACTATCAATATTCTAATGATTTTTCAGTTGATTGCTTAAATTTTTCTAAGTAGGCAATTAGAACATTCCTAAATGGAGGTAATTTTATGTCTTCTGTTCCATCTTTCATCTCTGTTTGTTTTTGTCATTGCACAGGCTAGACCTTTAGCTCAGTATTGAGGCGTAGCAATAACAGAATGTGCCTTTGCCTTTTACTTGTCTTTAATGGGAATGCTTCTTAGGTTTCACTCAAGCATTTTGGTTTCTGAGGGTTTCGGTTAGCTACTATGTGTTGGGTTTAGACACATCACCTTCATTATGATTACTTGTGTTATGTTTTATAATTTCCCACGAGACTAGGACTCCTTTGAAGGCAGAGGATATATTACGCGCACACACATATACGTATATACGTCTGCCCTGTAGTCCGCTTTCACCGCAGAGAAGGTAGAGAGTATCTGTATCGGTTTAGGGGACTTAGACAACTGGAGGGACACACAGAAGGCCTTAGAGTCCTTTTGAACACACAGAGTGGAAGCAGCACTCCCTTCCAACTTACCCTTTCACCAACCACAGTGTCTTCCTGGCCCGTGTACACTGCACCTCCACGGGATCTCTTAGACACCAGGTAGGGTCCTCATCTCCAAGGCGTGGACCCTGCCCACGTTAGGGCGTCAGATGGTACTTCTCCCCTTCCTGCACATTCATACTTTCCCCAGCTCTACTCTGGAGCCCTTAGACTGCGATCAGGGGGTCTCTTTTCTGTTCCATCACCCTGTGGTCTGACCTTTAGATTCCTGGCCCGCTGACTGCTATTTTCCCTTTTGCCACCTGTTTATAGCATTTCCCTTTCGACCAGCTGCATATATGTTTGTTTTACCCACCGCTGCACAGCCACACAGCCTCTTAGCCTCAGCAGACCCCCGAGAAGGGCGCTTCCCTTTAGAAATAGCAGCAGACGTTTCTTTATATATTTATATCTTAATATATTACACCTATTATATTCATATTCTTTATTTGTTAGAATAGTAAGTTATTCTTTTGAGGACAGTGATATGAGTTCACTCCCCAGTCGTTTGCCTTGAGCTTCATCTTGGCACCTGCCCCGACCACAGCATCCACACAGTGCTTTGCAGAGTGGGCATTTGACTTCTCGGTCAGTGAGTATATGATTAATCCATTCCATGAGTTTGTGGACTCTGAGTTGGCTGGCAATCAGATTTATTATTCTGAAGCATTGTCTACTGAGTTTTCATTCATCTTTAAAACGCTAACATTTTGCTTATGCGTGTACTATTTTAGTGAAGTTTGTCAAAATTTGTTGTAATACGTGTGAAAATTCTGTTGCATAATTGTGGCTGGTTCCACTTCTTTGCGAGCCGTGGCATTTAGGAACATGTAAGCCTAGGACGAGACAAGCTTAGCTTGAAGCTCAAAGAACACATGATGTGTTTTATGGTTGGCTCTTTTTGGTATTTTGTTTTTAAACAGGTGACAAATAACAACAAAAATGTTTGCATTTGTGTATACAAAGATGTTGCCAGGAACTAGTCAACTTCCTGAGAATTTAAGAGGTTTTATTTTTATTTTTTCTGGGTTTTAACAATATACAGAAACTAACAGGATCCAAACAGTGAGTCGAAATCCTGCCTGTTAAGAAATCCTGGCTTTGATATATATGCAACTATATTAGGGCATAATTAGAGCATATTTTGAAAATGACAGAACACAAAAATTTTACACCCTCATAAGCATCAACAAACCTCAAAGAAGCTATGCCTCCCTGAAAGGAAAAACAAGTTATTTTCAACGGGAGAAGGTTCCTGTCACGCAGTAAACACTTACTGTACACCTACAGTTGTGCCAGGGATGTCAGCCAGGCAGGGTCACCTTTCCCCAAGGGAGCTCCTAGCCTAGTGCCCGAGGCCCTTAAAGTTAACTTGTAGTGGTTTGTTAACCCTGCGCCATCCTGTCTGCGTCCTCAGACCCCACCTTTGCAGTCTCTCATTAACTTCCGGTCTTTGGCATCACCCTTTATCACAGGTAACCTGTTTCTGGTCTCTCTCACCTGCTTCTCAGCTGTATGTTCTCTCATCCTCATTGGCTTCAGCAGTCTGTGTTGTGATGATTCCCCAATTTCTATCCTTAGGGCAAAACTCCTCTTCAAACTCAAGCTCTGCGTTTGTATTTGTGTGATGACACATGAATCTCAGTCCTATGCATCAGACTCCAGAGTCTAAAACCTGAGTCTTTAGAAAAAAAACTCAGTGCTGCTAACTGTAGATTTTAGAGTGATTGAGCTGTTGGGTTTCAATGTCACGACACCTTGAAAAGGGAAGAGAAATGAGTCATTAATAGGCAATAGTAATAGGTTCATCTTAGTACAAAGTCAAAGGCAAAGTCAAACTGGTGTGTGGATTTGGTGCCAAGAGAAGGGCCAGCCGTCTGGCTCCTAGAATGTTCCCCACACCAACTTGCAGGAAACTGAAGTTATGGAGCTGGGGGGTGAAATTTCAATTATCAGGGTCCAGAACTGTATTTTTTAATTAGAGACTTATTAGTGTAAGTTATCCCTCAAAATGTTCACTCATCAGAGTCTTTACCCAAAGAAAGTTCTGCACGAAGGTGGTGAGAGATAGGAAAGTACGGGGCCCCAGAGCAGGGTGCGGAGGCGGCCGGGGCTCTGCGGGGCGGGGTGCGGGGGACAGAGAGGGGAGCAGCGTCACTGGGCCACGGTGTACAGGTCTGGCCTGGGAGCCAAACAGAGCCCGTCCAGACCTGAGCGTGGCTGAAAAGGCGGGGCTCGCTCCCACGGTGGGTCAGTAGTGCTGAACGGAGAGAGGAGAAACCAGTGTGAGCAAAGCTGGAGAGGAAGGGAGCACTTCTTCTCCCATCCCGGGACTGGAGGGAGAGGAGGCCGAACTTGGCGGCGGCGGCAGACAGAGCTCCGATTCCTTTCCAGCTTGTGTCATCCCAGGAATGTTGCTCACCAAAGCCACATGGAGGCAGGTGGTTTTAGAGTTTTCTCTGCCCTTTGTGGTTATGAATTATACAGACTTTTAGTGCTTAACTACAAACAGAGGATTTTCCAGGTGGGGGAGAGGAGTTATGAAAAAGAAAAATGCTGAAATACAAGTCACTGGGGTAATAAGTGCTCTTGGATGTGGGTAGAAGGTTCCTGACTTAGAGCCGAGGGCTTACCGTGTGTACTGAACAGCTCAGCATACCTGGAGGGGCCGGGGGATTAGTCCAAGGACAAGGCATGGATGTTTCTGCCATGGGAATTGTTTACAAGCTCAAAACATAGTGAAAAATAAATCCTGGCCTTTTCGCCGACTTTCGGTTTATTTAAATGAAGTAGGTCCCCTAAGGATAGTGTCCGGGCATCGGCCCCACTCGGAGGGGCAGGAGCAGCTGCCGCCCAGGTGCTGTGGGAGACACTGATGAGGACCCCAGCTGGGCCAGGGTGGCTTCTGTGATGGCCGCACAACTGGGCATTTTGTGCATCTTGGTGGTTGTTCCATTTAAGTTTATCTTCGTTATGCAAATGTTACAAAGTGATCTCAATACTATTTCCATCTTTGTCAACCTAAATGTATGAAATTTAAAATACACCTGTACCTAAAATTATTTACCACCCTAGCTACCACTGCTAATGTTTAATCTCTGTGAGACTCCTCTCAACAGACGTGTGTGTGTGTGTGTGTGTGTGTGTGTGTGTGTGAGAGAGAGAGAGAGAGAGAGAGAGAGAGAGAGAGAGAGTAAGTATAGGAATGTTTTTCAAATGCATGTCCTTAATATAATAAATTATAATGGTACAAGAGAAAGAAATACAGGATTTTGGAGCTTTTGGGGGCTCATTGTTCTTCTGTTGTTCTGTTGGCTTAGTTGGGGGGTTTTGTGTGTTTCCTGGGTGGTTGCTTTCTAGCACATCAGGTGGGACCACAGTTTTCATCAATCCTATAACATAGACCGACTCAGAAAACGTAATTTTCCCCCTGCCCCGTCACCCTGAGGTCGCGATCACTCCCTGTAATTCACTGGGCTTCTGCGCTCGGTTCCCTGGACATTTTCCCAAGCTTGTTCAACCATTAGCCTTCTGGACTTCGGGGTTTAAGTACTGTCAGATCGCATTTAAATCATGGGCCAAGGCTTGGTGGGTCTGTCATTGTCCTCAATTTAAGGAGCATTATAGAGGTCACGACATCGCCACAAAGAAGGTGGCACTAATCCCTCACTTCATAAAGGGGACGCTGCGGTGTGCATTACACCGAAGGCAGCAGCCCCTCCAGGCCGGAGCCCCGCGAGCCAGCCGTGCACTCACTCCCTCCACACTCGGCATGGACGTCAGGGACGCCGAGTGCAAAACCAGATGCAAACTGTTTTTCAAATGCTCCTCTGACTTAGCATTAAGTTTCCCTTAGACCAGATGCCAGTGTTTAAATAATGTCCTGAAGGATCCAAAGAGAGGGAATTACTCATCGTGTTTCATTCATATAAAATCTGAAGTAAAGGGGAGAAAAGTACAAAGAAACCAAAGTACCTTGAATCCGCCTGGCCAGACTCTAATAATTCAAAAAGAATATTGCCTCACTTATGAAAGCTCAGATGCGAAGGGCTCTCTTTCTTTAATTATCAATTGAACATCCCCTTATTTATTAGCGCTTTTCAGTAAAAACAAAGGCAGACCATTCCGATGTCTCCAGCAAAGCAGTTTGGTTATATTTTCAGGAGATTGTGCAACACCTGCTTTCAAGTGGCTCTGTGCTTTAATCACGTCCATTTACCTGTTTTATTGATTTATACCTCTACAATTACGCTTTGATGGCCTGCGTCAATTAAGATACACGGCAAGTAGCGAACCCCCTCATCTTTGGACCAGGTGACTTTTGGTGGTGCTCCCTAGTCATTACCAGGAGCTTCACCAGGCACCCATGCCAGTGGGTTCTGAGGTGACACGGGGCCGGCACACCATCAACACGTTGCCCACTAGGTCTGTAGGTTTCTTGTGAGGTAGAAGTTTTGTGGAAAGGCCCCCATGCGATATCAGATGGAGGCCAGTAAAAGGTTTGCCAGCAGCAGGGGAGGGCCACCGAGGTTAAATAGCATGAATTCGCAGTTGACCCTGTCAGCACTATGTGTGTGTGTGTTTTATTGTTGTGTACTTTCCACCGCAGCAGAAGGCAGCAGGTGGCGGGGAGAACCCAGAGCTGGGGTCTGGCCCAGAGGACCCAGCAGTGTAAGGCGTTAGTGTAGAAAGCCTGGGTTAGGTCAGCAAGAGAGATCGTGAGGGAGCTACCCCACTAATTTGGAAGTGGGGAGACTCGGAGTGACGAGAGTCACAGTGCAGACCACAACGAGGAGGTGTAGCAAGGCTGCCGGAGATGTGGGCTGGTTAAGGGGTTGGGCAGATGTCAGTGATGGATGAGCCAGTCCAGTCAGCAGGGTGTGGCCACTGAAATCATGGCCATGGATACGTCTTTGGCTGATTGGTGGGGTTAGATCGCCAGGTACAAAGTCACAGCCCTTGGCAGAGAACCTCAGGCCTGGTCAGATAATCCATTCGAAATAACTGGTTGAAACTCATACTGGTTTAAACAATAAGAATCTTTTGGTTTATGTAACTGAGAAATAGTTGGCTTCAAGGGAGGCATAATCCAATTACTCAAATTATGCGACTGAAGCCAGTTGTTCTCTCTCCCCGTTTTAGCTCCGTTTCCTTATTGTTGGCTCCAGTCCCTGCATTGTCCCCCTCGTGGTTCCAAGATGACTGCCAGCGCTTCCAGGGCCTGTGTTTCCAGGCTTAGGTCAGCAGAAAAGGGAAAGTTTCTCTGCACAAAAGCTCCTGCAGAAGTCCTGGGCTCCTGTTTCATTGGCCCTGAACTCTGGTTCCAGCAGGGCCCATGAGCAGTAGTCCAGGGCGTGGGGGGAGGCAGTTGATGCATGTGAGCTGGTCAGTGAAGCAAACCATAGCCAGGGCCCCGAGGGCTCTGGATCCTGGGTCCAGGGGAAAGAAAACCTAGCCGTCTCCAGCTGCTGGGCTGAGGCTACTGCATCTCAGCAGCTTGTTAGGGCGGGACTTGCAAATATAAAAAGACTTAAGTGACACAAGCAGAGTGGGATGAACAAAGTCTATAGTGTGGAATGGACGTCATTTAAATTGAGGTGGTATTATGGGCTGAATGTTTGTGCGTCCCTAAAATTCATACGTTGAAGCCCTAAGTCCCAGTGCGATGATATTTGGAGATGAGGCCTTTTGGGGTGATGAAGTCACGGAGTGGAGCCCTCACGATGGGATTAGTGCCCTTTGTAGGAGCAGACCTTGCGCTGTCTCTGCCATGTGAAGACATAGCAAAAAGCTGGCAGTCCATAAGCCAGGAAGAGAGCGCTTGCTTGAACCTGACCCTGCAGCCACCCTGACCTTGGACTTCCAGCCTCTGGAGCTGTGAGAGATAAATGTCTGTTGTCGAAGCTGCTCAGCCCGTGTACTTTGCTGTAACAGCTCAAGCTGACTGAGACAGGTGGAGCCAAAAAGCCAAAGGTGTCAAGATATGAATATGTGAGGACACTGAGCCCCGACAGTGTTAACAGGACGACTATGAGAGGAAGACTGTACTGGAAGCTTTGATGTTAACTCGGACTCCACCCTCTCCATCAGTCACAGTTTATAAGCATTTCACCACCAAATTGTGTTATTTGTACCTCTAAAATGTCATGTCACTTCTGTTCATCTCTACCCTCCCTCCTGTCATCTTTGAATCCTAATCACCTCATGTTTGGATGAAATGGTCTCTTTCTAGCTGGTCTACCTGTATCTCATCTCTGAATTTTCTTACTTACATACCACTACCATCGTGTTTTCTTCTGCTTGAAAAAACAGCTGGATCCCACTCACTGCCAAAGCTTTACAGTTCTCTGTAGCCTGGATTAAGTGACAGTCCAGTATGATCTCTGAGCATCCCCAGGCAGGCTCTCAGCCGAGCAGGCTCTCAGCTTTCATACCATGCTCATCTCTACCTTGGCTCCTGTCTTTTTTCCTTTACCTAGAATTTCCTTCCCCCAAATTCCTGTTCATCCAGCTGCTCTTTACCTTCGGGAGCACAGCTCAACACCTACCTTCTCCCTCAGACCTTCCCAAACAATTGCATGCCACAAAGATCTGTTTATTCCCCCCAATTTCCATTATGCTTATACTCAGTCCCCCCGTAGCTGGATGTGTGATGTTTATAGGCTAATTTTGTGTCTCAGCAAGATTGTAGACACCTGGACGGCAGGGTTTCATTCTTCCTTTGTCTTCCCCACAGAGCACAGACTAGTGCTGGTAAGCTGGTGGGGGTCCATCATCGACTACAAGAGGTAAATAGGGAAATGCGGGTATAAAATGCTTGTGCCCAGTTCTGTGCGTGCTGTGGGCTGGGTGTCCCTGTGGCTGCTTCCCCAGTCCCAGCAGTTTCCTGCCTAACCGCCCACCTAGCTCTCCCATCCCGTTGGCTTGGAATCATTCAAATTAAGAAGTCAGGGTTGCTGCTGACATGGTGGTTGAAAATGTCTGTATGCCTAAGACTAGCCACCCTTTGACACTGTGCACCCTAATCCTGAGACGGTCACACTGGCCACCCCACTTTCTTCCGGAATTCTTACATTTGCCACATATGATCCAGAAACACTATTGAGCTAAATCATGGGTAGATTAAATTTAAAATCTCAGACAAATTGTCTCAAAATTCCCATTCCATCAAACACATATACTTACTTTGCCTTAAGGGACATTGAAAATATATGCTAACCTAATTTCACAATATAGCGACCTTTATATTTTCAAGATTATTGGACATGACAAAGGTCCCAAAAGCCACTTTTTTAGTACAGGGACATGGGCTCACTTGAGTATTTAAAATCTTCCTAACGCCTGGAGGAAGCAAGATTCATTTTCTCAAAACTGGAAAAAAAATGTGAGCATAATATAAGATAAAATGGTATCCTTATCTCAAAAATCTTAGACTTTCCGCTGCCAACATCAGTTTTAAATACATGTGCAAAGTAAAGAGAAGGAATGAAATCACTGTGGAGTCCTAAGTTACCCGCTCGGGCACTGTAGCTACATCGAAAGATCCTTCCGATAGCAGCCTCTGACAGTCGGAAATCAAGCAAAACAAACCCTCTAGAATAATGTCTGAATGAGAAAAGACACCCTTTCTGTTTGTTTTCACTTATAAATGAGGTAGTTGGAATTTTCGCTATAATATGTTTTACCTTGTGGTCCAATAAATATGAAGAATGACAGCCGCCATAATATCAGCGCAGGACATTCTGATTTTAAGTAGTGAATTTTGTCTGTCACTGAAGCAAAGAAAAAAACTGTCCCAAAAAGGGTCTCAGAACCCTCAGCCAACTTTTTTGTTGTTACTGTCTTACTTTCTAGTAGGAATTCTTTACAGACATCATCCGAATATGTGTCTAAATTTTAATACCTTTTTAATATTAAAGAAATGTCTTCAGCTAAATGAACAAAATCTTTCTGCTCTATATTTGACCTGTGTTAGTTTGATGTGTTTTAAGAAAGATCTGGGCAACGGTTTTATGAAGACTGCCCCCAAGACGTTCCTGGAAAAGCACACTAGTGAAAATAATAATGAAGAAAGGGTTAGACGAGGAAGCCTCTTGCTCAATCTGACGTAACCAACCTTTGCTCTCCCCACACAGTTTCTTAAGGTTGTGTTGATTTTGTCTAAGTTAAGAACAAAATACTTAGGTTTCAAAAGATAATTCAACCGTTTCTAACAGAAATTTTTCTTTCCAGTATGTCCAAATGGACCAAGCCAAGTTAATATTTATATTGCCAGTGTATCTGACATATAAAAGTAGAAACCCCAGTCTCTCCTAAAAGACAGACAGTGAGAGCCCCCCGGCCCCATTTCTCCATCCGACCTAGGCAGGTGTAGTCTGGTTAAACGAGCCCAGAGTTGCATGTCTCGAATATCTTGCTTCACGCAAACTCCAGCCTACGTAAGAAGGTGACAGAAATACCTTTATATTGGCCAAAACAATCCATGTAATGTTTTCAGACTTCAAATAATGATGTACTCTTACTTTTTAAATAGCATTGATCTCTAATAAAACATTGAACCTAACTACTTACCTATCTCCAGGGAACCCACAGTCCCATAGAGGGAAGCATATGTAAGTCAATAATTATAATATTGTGCAATAAAAAAAGCAGAGGCTCTGAGGTAAAGACCTGGATGTGGATCCTGGCTCAGCTACTAATTAGCTGTGTGACTATGGATAAGATAGGAACCTCATTAGGCCCGTTTCTTCATATGTAAATAGCCATAAAAGTACCACGCGGAATTGGTGAGAAGATTAAATGAGATATAATGCATGCAGAAGGTGCGATGTGGTGCCTAATAACGTAGAAAACACTGTGTATCAGTCGATGACGAGCCTCTCATGACAGTCATAACTGTTAGATGCACAAGGCGTCTTAGAGGAGAGAACAGTTATCTGACCGGAAGGCTGAGGAAAGGGGGAAGGCTGCTTCTGCTGGTCGGGAGGAGGGAAGGGCAGAGAAGGGGCACGGAACAGCAGGTGCACAGTCATGAGGCACAGACAGGCATGGGACTCGGGGGGAATGCGAGTCATTACTGGAGCACAAGGTGTCCTAGAAAGTTAGGCTAAGATCAGATAAGAAGGTCCTTAGGTGATCTGTGTATAAAAAGTGTCTTTATAGGGAAAAAAAAATTATTGAAGTGTTTTTACGATGGGGGTGTGGGAGAAAAGATGATCAGATCTGCATTTTAGAGAAATGGGCAGCAGCAGAGAGAATCGGGGGGAGAAGAAAAACTTGGAGCAGGACAGGACAGCTCCCCCACTGAGTTTCCTCCCCTGAAACAGAAGTCAGGAGGGGATCAGCCTCCATTCAGAAACCTGAGTTTCCCCCTTGTCCTTAGAATAAAGCAAGCGTGACCTTCAAACCCTACCTGCATGGTCTCCAGCTGTCTCACTCGTCCCTGCCGACCGCGTGACCCCCATCCACACCTGGCCGCTTGAGAGTCCCCCAGCATCCCACACACGTTCACCTGGATGCTCCCTGCTCTCCCCTCAGCCAGAGATGCCTCCTCCCTCTTATCCATCGAGAAGACTTCCGTTATCCCACTTAGAAGGTACCAGTCTCTCCTGTTCATTCTTTCCTTGGCCCATTATCCTTCACTTAGCTCCTTTTTAAACCATCCCGCATGCCCCCTTCGCTCGTCCACACAGAGCCACACAGAGTGATCGCCCTGCAGCTCTGGCTGGACACAGGCATCGCCATTCACAACACCTCAGTGCAGTCTCTCGATAACTTCACGGTCCCTCACTTGTAACTGAATGAAAATTCCTTTGGTCTCTGCTGTGTAGAGGTGAACAACTCCTGACTTTAGTCAATGACTGTTCACAATGGTGTTTGGGGGTTTTCTGCTCGGGGGTTGTGGGGTTTCTGTTCCCATCAGCTGGGAGGTAGTGGGGATTCGTGCCCCAAACCCTCATTAGCGTTGATTGAACTGCCCAAGTCAACCCCGAGGCACCTGCAGAACAACAGCTGCCTTTGTCCGCCCGTCTCGCGTTGTGTGTAGAGCGCCGTATCTGGCAAGAAACGCCTTCTGCAACGTGAGGAGATAACTGGTACTTTGAGGGAGAGATTTAACTTATTTATAATTGTCAAGTTTAAATGTGCAGAAAAGAAAGAGCAGTCATAGCTTGTCTCTTTTGAAAAATGTTCCCAAACCAGGTCAAAAATTTCTGACTAAATCAGATCTTTCGAATGATATTTAGCTGAAGGTTAGACGTGGACATGTCTATCTACTATCACTTTGGCTTTAAAATGAGAAACGACGTCTTTATCAACAAACCAGTTCCATCTTCAGCTCCCTTTATTTGTAGCACCGCTGTTCACACAGCACTTGTGACGAATGTGCCATGCAGATGGCTCCTGGCCACGCGTGGTGATGATGACGTGTGCGGCAGATGACAGGGGTGGGGGTTTTATCTTCTCTGGCTTCGTCGCAGCGGCCGACCCCTAAGTGCTCCCCTCCCCTGTCAACTCCAGGCCGAGCTCCCCCTGCTCCTGACTTGCGCCCCAGCTCTCTGGCCATCCCTGACCCTCCCTGCTTCTGCTTCCGCTCTCGTGTCCCAAATGTCGAACCCTTTGTGGCTCTCTGCTCCTGGGAATCTCCTGTTCTCTCTGCCCTCTTCACAGAGCTTTCCGCTCCCGGGGCCTCGGCTTCCTCTTCAGGCCCATGAATCTCAGGTCTGCCGTCCTGGCTTTTCTCGTAAACGCCATGTCTGTGTTTCCTCACGAAGGTCTCCCTGGCACCTGGACTCAGCAGATGCAAACTGAAACGGGGTCCCGTCTCCCAGCCACACACAGACCAGCCCTCTCCCCATCGCCCCGTCTCTGCAGTGACGTCACTTTTCCTCTGGGCAGACACATGGCCGAAGGCACACATCCTCATCTAACGCACCTCTCACTTTAAATGTTTACAAGCCAGTCGTCAGCTGCTGCCGTGTAACCTCCCCATAACTGTCACCTTAGCACGAGAGCCCCTCCCTCTCCCAGATCACTCTAGCCACCTCCCACTGTCCCCTAAACCACAAGGTAACTCCTCTCTTGAGATTTCCTTGTAATGTTTTCAGGTTCATCCTCCCTCCTCCCACCCCATGCCTCCCCGTCATGGTGGGGCAGGTGGTACGTGCAAGTTCTGATGTTAGGTTTCAGTCCTGGTTCTAGCAGTTACTGGGCTCCTTGTAACTCATCTGTGAAAGAGGTATGATAGGTATGATACTGTCTATCGCCCAGATTTTACCTAGGGACTAACCAGAATCTTCACAGTATGTAGATTCTTTATCTGTTCCCTAACACAGCGTCTGGCATAGATCAGGTCTTCATAAGTGTTCGTTTCTCTTTACTTTCTCTATTTTCTACTACATTAAATCAAAACTTGTCAGCAAGACTTTTACTGCCCTCCATAATTTCAAGGTCCCACCTACCTATTCAAGCATAGATTTATTCAGTCATTAACTTATTAAGACAATATTTACTGTGTGCCGAGTGTTCCAACCTTACTTCAGTGTTCAAAGAGTATCTATCAAATGGACTTCGACACCCCCAGCAGCCTTACTGAGTATCAGTCTCACTCCATAAGTCTTATTGGGTTTTTTATTAACAAAGTCAGTTAAGTCTCCAGAGTCCTTTCTCCCCCTTGGTTGGGGTTTCTTTCGGCCCTCCTTTGACAGACACCACCTTTGCGGGAAGTCTACAAAAAGGCTGGTCCGCTGGCTCTCTGCGGGGAAGGTCGGGCGCTGTCAACGAGGGTGACCGTCACCCTGCCCCCCACCTCCGGTGTTTCCTGCACGCCGTTCAGAGATGCGTCTTACACAGGAAAGTGGACGAGTCGCATCCTTCTGACGCGCATGCGCTCGGCCCTCCACGCGTCCACTCTCCGCCACGTGCACCTCCCAGACTTCCCCACCCAGCCTTTCTCACTCCCTGCCCCTCGCACTGCTGCACAGATCGTAACCCTTGAAGGAAGAGCGTGTCCGTGGTATATATCAATCTACGTGAAAAGAATAATAGGAGTGATATTAGCAGGAAGAAACACATTAGAACTAGCAACCAAAAGTCCATATTCTAGTGGGAAAGAAGCCGGCATTTAATTTTAGGGAAAAGGAGAAAGCGTGAGTCATTGAATACGGTGGCCCTACAGATAAAGTCGGAGCGTGGGTAACGTGTTAGAAGCACAGAGCAGGGGGCAGAGCCGGGATGAAACAAGCTCCCCTCCTTCAGGGGAAATCTCTGAGATCACTTTTGATCTCAGCAGCTGGGCAGGCCCTGTGTGTTTGCCTCCGGTTTTCTCAGCTTTGAAGTTGGCCTACTTATTAATAGCCACCGCGATGACAGAATCTGCTCTTTGTATTTAGGGAAAGGTTTTGAGATTAGTTTACCGTAGACATTCTGAAGATCCTGTCATCTTAAGACAAAGACTGACTTAACACCAACACTTGTCTGCTCGGGGGTTTCAATTCCTTCGTTCGCTCAGCAAACATTTGTTGAGTTTCGACCACATGCCCGACAGTGTGCTGAAGACCCGGCCTGCAGACCGAGCCCCATCCCCGCCTGTGGCACCCACGGTCTGCGGCGAGTCGCAAGCAGCTTTCTGTAGAGGGCCAGAGAGCAGATACTTTAGGCTTTGCCAGGCCATAGGGTCTCTGTCAAAACCTCTCAGCCATAGATAGTACGTAAACGGATGAACATAGCTGTGTTCCCTAAAAACTGTATTTGCAAAAAAAGGCAATGGGCCAAATTTGATCTTTAGGCCAAAATATGCTGACCACGAGTCTAACAGATGCCACTCATAAATGCAAGTTATTATTTTGTATATTCTCTGTTTTTTCAATTAGTACTATTTGGGTTGTAAGTGACAGAAAAATCCAACCCAAACTGCAAAATCTAAGGATAGGGCTAACTTTTACGTGCAGCTTTAGATAAAGGACCCAGGTTTTTTCTCTCTAGTTCTCAGCTCTTTTTCCTCTGGGTTGGCCCTACTCTCAGCCCAGCTTTCATTCTGTGGTAGCATGATGGCTGTCACAACCCAAAATGACATTGCCTGGGTGAAGTCCAGTGGGTGAGAGTTTCTGTCCCATGACTCTCAGTGACTCTGGTTACTTAGATGTGGGTCGGTCCCCAGACCCCAAACAGTCGCACCATGGGTGAATGTGATGTGATGACTGGCTAGGCCTCGTCACGTGCTCCAACCCTTGGACCTTGGGTAGACAGAGAGTGGGGGAGGGGTGGATTCCAGTTATAAGAAGACTCTCGGGTGAATGCTGGGGGTCAGACCTCACAATCATCTACTATGCATATCTTGTGACTTCTAAATGAGTACCTACAAAGACCACATTTGCTTATAGGAGCTCGATAATATCATTTCAGCTTCTTCACTCCATCAGGAGATAAAGAATACAGCTTATGTGCCAAATATTGTCCAGAGTTTTAGTATTTATTCACACATTTATTTCACATCACAAGCACAGACTTTGTAAGTCCTCAATGCGTGAACAGATTTATGCACCCCGTTGGTAAATTCCTGGCTTCAGCCACCTCGCCCATCTCCCTGCGTTTCTATGCGTGGAAGTCCTTAGGTGTGGACTTGCCAGACCCACATTTGCTTTTTGGTGTCAGGAGTATTTTGAACTACCCGAAGCTGGATCTAGAGCATCTAAACCTAATCAAAGTGCTGGGTTCCAAGCACTCTCTTCCTCCTCAGGCCGCCATTCGCCCTCAGGACAGAAAACTGTCCTTCCTGAAAGCCTAACCCTTTCCAGAAACCAGCCCACGCCTCCCATCCCCTTGAGAGGTGGCGGCCGCTCCGCCAGTCAGCCACCCCCTCTCCTGGGGGGCCCCGGCTCATCAAGCAGCAGGCTTCACTCCTGTGGGGGTGCACATGGGTCCCATGAGCTTCATCCTCAGTTTGAGGGGACACCCGTTGAAATGAAGAGCCATAAGAGAAAACCATATTGGAGAAAAGGGGAAATTAATATTCTAAAGGTTTTTAAGAAAATTACGGTTACAGTTATATTTCCACTTTACATCTTAGAATCGAAGTACCCAAGGTGTGCTGCACAGCGCCTTCCTGAGAATGGATCGCTCTCTGCCGTTGCTGCAGCAACATGTAATGCTTTAGCCCCGCCAAAGCTGAAATTTCTTAGAAGGCGGTGCATTTTTTTCTCAGCTGCACTAGAATATTTTTTTGCACCAACTTTTACTATTATTACTTTCAGTCTTATTCTTCAAACCACACTGAAATTCAGTATTAAATCTGTAAGTTCTAAAAAGCTCCTGCAAAACCTCTTTGCAGAGGCCCGTCGCTCAGATACACCCTCCACGTTCCTGTTGGTGACATCCTGTCGCTCCCAGCAACCTCCCTCCCTGGGACCCGCCCTACCCACCTCTTATCAGAAGCCAGTGTCTTTTTGATGCTCTCTGCTTGCCCCAAACTCCAAACTGCAGTGCTCACCTGAGTTCACCCTCCTTCACAGAATATACTGTACTCTAAAGTTACTCGTTCTCCCCACCTCCCGCATCTCCTGCCTACCAGTCAAACTCAGTTTGCTTTACGGCCCGCAGCTAACAAGGACCGGGTTCTAAGTAAACTAATCCACAACCAATGGAAGCATCTGATAATCTCCCTTCACCCTAATTGGTGGAAATCTAGGCTGGTTGGAGAGAGAGTTTTGAGCTGAGCTCCTTCCTTTAAATCATTTAATATGGCGTGATGATTCTTCACCTGTGAGCCAGAGTTGTTGATGGGGGTCTGAGAACATCCATACCCATACCAACCACTGTCAGTAGCCCGGGTACATACTATGACTCAGAAACAGGTACTACTGGTTTTCAAATTTATGATTATTTTAATTATAAAATACAAATTCATTTAAAATTGACTCTAAATTCATCAGAGCTTTGTGTCATTATGTACTTAATCAGTGGATACTAAATAAATACAAAAAGAGGTTAAAATGGAGTCCTCTAATTATGAATATATACAATAACTTTCTATGAAGATTTATAGTATTGCAAAGAATTAGAAAGCAAAAGTCAAATGGTAGAGGATTGGCTAAGTTAAATATACTTAATTCTTAATATATAAATATATAGTGAAATATGTATGTATAACCTCCATTATATGATGTAATCACTAACATTTACTAAGTGCCACTTGTAAAAAATCTGAACATGTTACATCATCTAAACTGTACAACAGCCTTGAGAAATGGCGATGCCCATTTCTTCGGTGAGGAGGCTGAGGCACAGAGAAGTTAACCTTCCTGGGGCACACAGTTAGGAGCAGAACCCAGATTCAGCTCCAGATGTTCCTGCTCCAGAGTCCGGGCTTTTGAACCCCCTACTTTACTCCAGGGAATTCAAAGGCAGGTTCCAGTGCAGGATGTCCTTTTGTGCAAGATGGCTCTCCGAGGTCCAGTTACGAGGCACCCCTCTGCTCTAAATGCTCAATAACGATTGGTAAACGGAAGAAAAGTAAAAGGAAGTATTTGGTATCAAAAACAGGATGGACATCTGTGTGGCCTAGAAGCAGGATGGAACCCCAGAGCAGGGAGTGAGGCTGAAACCACAGGTGTGGGGCTCTGAGTCCAGCAGCAGTGGAGGAGGCTAGGAGGAAAGACCCCAGGGTCCCAGGTAGGGCTCTTTGACAGGTAAATGACAAGGGACTTGGTCACAGCTTGAAAGCAAAAGCCGGTATGGGCCCCCTTCTTGAAAGGAAACTGATGAGAGCTGTTGCCTGCTACGACCAGGGGCTGTGGCTCCTCTGAGGTCGGAAGGCAGTTGCCCCAGACACAGCCTCATCACTGGGGCCTGGCAGTCACCCCACAGCGGGATCTCCAGTGTCCAGAGGTCCAGATGGAGGCAGTGGGAAAATCCCATGGGATAAGAAAGAATAATTTAAAAAAAAAAAATGAGAAAGGCCCTATGTGAAAAAAAGCACTCAGGCATTTGGCGAGTGAACGGGAGAGAAAGCTAACATTGCTGTTCCCGAAGGGAGGGGACCCTCTGGAGTGACAGGAGGTGGGACGCACATAGAGGCCAGACCGTGCGGGACCTTCTTGGCTACATAAAGCATTTTGATTTTGATTTTAAAGGTTAAGCAAATTCAGTTCAAAAAACAAAACCAACATACCAGTATTACAGTCATCCAGGTGCCAGAATGGAGGTATTCTGCAAGGTCCCAGCGGCAATGCAGAAAAGTAGAGAGAGATTTAGGAGATAACAGCAATAAAATTCTTACTTAGTTACCTTTTTCCTCTGCTTAACTGACCCCAAAAATGCTTGGTCGGATTTTGTAAAGTAATATTAGACACAGTCACTTCCCTGAACTGCTTCACTCTTACCTTAAAATACAATAATAAATGACTATGTATGTCATTTAAAAAAGCATGTAAAAAAAAAACCCATAGCACTTTTCAGTGACAACTCAGTAAGTGGCCTTTTCTTTTCTCACCTCTTCAAAAGCGAACTCAGTAGTGGGTACAGTGAAGCTTATGATAAAATAACGTGTTTGATGCCCCGGCCCTAAGTCGTTTATACAAAGCTGCCCACTTCCATCTGACTCACTGTTTGATTATACAACATGGTTTGATTATACAACATGGTTTTGACACATTGACTTGACTGATTGACATAGTGTTTTTCAAATAAAAAGACCACTAAATACGTTTTAGTTCTTCCTTCATATTTTTAATGAAATTATAGATTTCCAAGGTTCACATTTTTCAATGTCACTTTTTTTTTAATCTCCAAAGTCCCTGCATATTCTGTACACTTTGTAGACTCTCATTTATGCAAATTTGTCCAATTCACCGGGATGTAAGTTTCACTTCATTGTAATGCAAAACTCCAGTTATGGGTGTTCTCAGTCTTCATTCCCCATTTTCAAAACTAAAGGAAATATTGTCAGTGCCCTTGCCTTCGAGGGAAAGGGGGCAGCCTGTTGCCGTGGCACAGACACAGCTATCTTCGATCACCTGGATACCATGGTACACAGACACCATGTCCACTCTAGCTTATAGGCGTCTTATTACATCACAGGGATGTCACTGTTGGTCATGGCGTTTTCCTCATTTTTCTTAACTAACGGTAAGAAGATGAAGAAGAGTGGAGAGGGAAGTAACCGTTTTGGAGAGAGGGAGGCTTCTGTCTGTCTGGTGCGTTGTGTTAAGGAACGTGGAAGCGCAGATAGTGCTTTCTGAGCACGGTGGGAGAGCCGAGGTGGGGTGGAAATGAGCCACAGCAGCCCCGGAGATCCCTGCCCAGGAGTACTCAAGTGAGAGCAGTCTTGAATTCTTCTGCATTCCATGAACACCACTCACTAGTAGAACTGGGCACTGTATACTAATGAATATTAATTTTCTAATCTAATAAGATCTATTTACATGTAAAATTTTTTATCTTCCTTAGTAAAAGGAATTATATGTCCATCAAACTCTTCACTTAGATTAATTCAAATGGAGGAAGGAAGGCAGCAAGAAGAGTGAGTCACATATTTGGCAGTTAATAGTTTGTGATTGGTCTACATATAAATATTATCACTCCTTCATTTTTTTCCTTTCAAATACATTCTGGGTTAGAGATGGGGATAGAAAAATGATAGCAGGAGTCAAAAATGATATAGGAATATAAGCTAATTCTTTTCTTTCTCTTTCTCATTATGCTATGTGACAAACTTAGATATGTTCTACCTTGGCTAGACTTTAAAATGTGTGCTTATGTGGGAGATTTGTGGAACTTTTGTTTTAGGTCAATATGTGCATTGCACTTGTATAATTTTTTTAATTAGTCTTATACATAAATCTTTCATAAATTAAAATGTTAAACCAGTGGAAAAATACGGGGACCCAAACTGTATTGGAATCAATTGTTGTTACTATTGTCATTCAAAAAATAGAGCAAACTCAACATGGATGTCTGGAAGGAAGTCACAGTGCATCCCATCCCCCGCCCCCAACCCCTGTTATGTTTGGGAGAGCACCAGTGTGTACTAGACAGAACTGCTCTAACTGGTTGTATCTGTCAATTCCTTTTTCTTTTGGAAAGATTATGTGAGAAACTGCAGGGCATAGTGGCTAAAGAATATGTACTTGAGAGTCAGACTAGTTGAGTTCAAATCATGGCTTACCTCTCTGTGCTTACCTTACTGGGATATCGGAGACTCAAACACTTATTAAAACACTTACAATTGTATCTGGCACATAGAAAGTACTCAATAAATGTTTGCTAGTAGTAATATCTTACAAATAGAGTAAACCAAATTGATTAAAGTTTTCTATGAATTTATTAAAGTAACAAGATTCTGCTTGGTATAATGATTTTTAAATTCAGGATTTGGTTTTAAGGGTTAAGAGTAGTAATATTTTCCTGATTGATGTCTCAATCATAGCTAAGGTAATTTCAGATTTCCTAAGTGAACTTATTTTAAGTTCACTCAGATTCACCAAAATCATAAAAACAAAAAAGAAAGGAGTAGACAGGAAGTAGAAATGCCTGGATCCTCAGTAAAAGTTGGAAAGTATAGCATACTGAATTTTAAAAGCGATGGAAGGGATAATGGTGATCAAAGAACACCCATGTTCACACACGATTTTCTGCCGTCTGCCGCCAGCCTCCAGTAGAGGGAGACCACCAAGTCTGAAAAGTAAAGGAGGGGTAAGAGTCAAGAGAAACCATGAGCATTAGCCAAAAGGCTTAAGTGCTTGGTCTTGACCTACAAAGTACTTGGTGCTGAGGGGAGATGGGCCCCAAGAGAAAATAAAATAATAGATTTGGTCAAAGGGTGTTGAAGACAACAAACCAAGTCATAGCTGTGATCTGCCACCTAGCTTATTCTCCCTGCCTCGACATGCAGCAAATAGTTGGTTCCATTCAAAAATGAAGTTTAATTTTTTTCAAGAGAAAGGAATTAGCATAAGATTCTCACTAGATTGAAAGAAAAAGAAGGAATGTAAGCAAAAAGCAAATAAAGGACATAGAGCAGATGAGAAATTACCTAAGAAACAGAAGGATAATTCAAACAAATTATAGTTCTTCATAACAGTTTTTCACAATGTCAGAGCATTTACAAAACACATTCATATATCTATCAGGGAAAAAGCTGAAAAGAGATAGAGAAGAAAAAAAGATATGTGTTTAAAAATTACATAAGTCAACAGGCAGATGAAAAGTGATCTCTCAGATCTTAGAGAAAATAGTAGATAAAAATCAAAAGATTACAGAGATTGAAACTGTATTAGAAAAAAAACAAAACTAGAAAAATTATAACTGAAAACATCCCAGGAAATATGGTGTTCAGACTAAAGGAAATCTCACAAAATAAAATGAAAATATAAAATAGATACAAAATGATAGGTAAGTAAAACAATAGAGAAAATTATAATTATGGACAATTATCAAAGAAGAGCCCACACCTGTAAAATCTATGTTCCTGAAGAAGAAATCAAATAGAAAACAATTGGTATGTAATATGAACACATATTACAATAGAATACAGATAATTCTCCTAACAGTGGAAACTTTTCTTCAGAAAATTAATTTAAATGTAGAAAGGATACACACAACATCTCAGGAAAATTAATATAAAATAATAAATACCAAAACATATCCCAGTGAAGCAACTGAATCAAGAAAAAAAAATGAGATGGGCATCCAAGCATAGAAAGAAAGTCACATTGAAGATAGAAAAAATAATTAATCTGGCTTCAGATCTGACCATAGCTAAATATAACGCCAAAAGGCATTGGAAAAAAATGTCTCGAAAGTGGAATTGAAGCATTTTTATACCCAGCCAAATTGTCTTTCAAATGTATAAGCAAGTGGGCAGACATTCTGAACAAGCAACATTACAAGAAATAGAGAAAATATGAGTTCTTTTTAAAAGAGCAGTAATTCAAAACTTTAAAGCCATTGTTGAATGTCAATAAAATAGCCTGTGAACCCTCAATAAATGTTGCCCTTAAGGTCAAATTTATAAAGCACGTGTTTTGCTTTGCATTTGCCTTTTATTGAATCGGCTGACAGATGTAATTGTTGGACTTAAGTCCAAGAAAAAAAGGTGGGAAAAATCAAATACTACATCAGTGCAAGAGAGCATTTTTTTATTACTTCTGTTTTTCTGTTTAAATCAGAGATTATAACATGTCTCAAAAAAACACTTTGCCAAAAGAATAAAAAATTAAATGCTAGAACATTTGCCATGGGATTTTAATAGGTAGTGAAATGAACTACTTAAATATATTTCTTTCTTAATTCAGTTTAGTATTTAGTATAAGAAAAGTTTGGAATTAAAGGCTAATAATTCTCAGTAAATCAATAGACTTTTCTAACTGAACTCAGTTGCACATATTTTCATAGTATATTATCTTATTTCTAAATATGTCCACTAAATCATTTATGGGATACATTGCAATTCAGCTATAATGTTCAATGAAGTCACACAGGGCACTATACAACAGATTTTTAAATTCTGTGCCATCACAAATTAGGATGAAGGGAAATAAAGAAATACAGCAATAGAAAGACACCAAGACACACACGCTCACATTCAGGCTCGCACACGAGCACCTCGTCATCATCCCAGGCACAGTCTTCCACAGACTTTTCTTCCACCTTCTTCACTTGTTTCTGTGTTTAGCTTTTAGAGAGACGAGTGGGATGGGCCATCAACCTTTTCTTTACCAGCCTTGTGGCCATCAGTTGTAGAGCACAGGCCTGACTGTATCTGGAGGAAGAGGGGAGCCCATGAACCAGAGAAGCCCCCGACGACAAGGGCACTCTGGTCTGCCTGTGGTGAGAAGACTTGGAGGAGACACGGCAGAGCAGACTCTCCGTTCATATCTTCATTATCACATGGATTGTGTCACACACCCAATTTGGTACCTCGCCAGTTTGGGAAAGCACCTGAGACTGACATTCTGCAAATGGTCCTCAAATCACAGTTTATTTTGATCATAATCCACGTCCTGATCAAGGAAAAGATACAGGGTTAGCATAGTGTGTATACATCATGAGTGGAGAGGAGAGATATTTTGCTTATCCAGTGCTGAAACTTTTGTTAACAAAGACTATAAAGAAATAAAGTCTTGTTACAGGGACTTTGTCTCCCAGACTCACAAGGACAGACTGAGTACCTTTTTCAGTTTGTAACTGTTTCCTCTTCTTTTATTATCTGGTTTTCAATGACATAACAAACGTACCTCTGTGATGAATAAATATTTTTCTGGTATTTGTTAAATTCAAAAGAATGATTTCTGTGGTAGAAAAAAATATATATAAGTTTTTGTGTTTCTTTCCACTTCAGATAACTTATATACGACAAGAATATGAAACAAAATTTAAAGGGTTGATGCCAGTATCCTTAAGACAAGAACTTGAAGACACTATTTCCTCCCTCAAGTCACAGGTAATTACTAAAATTGAGGCATTTTCCAAGGGTTTAGGTGATGTGTATATCCTGAAAAGAAACTTGCAAATAAGCTTTATTCTGAATTGTTGCCAGAAATCAATGAGATGTCACAGCATAACCTACTCCCCAGGATGAATTAGCTTTTGATTGGGGATTTTTTTTTTTAGAATGTTTTTCTTGCTAGAGTAAGAACTCATTGTCTTAATAAGATTTTCTTAAAAGCACCCTTGAAATTGAAAAGTTCAGTTATGGTTACTTTTATTCATTTAGAGTCTACATTCCAGTACAGCCTCTCCCTTTTATTCTTGGGACCAGGCCCAAAATCCCATTACTTCACACACTGCTGAGCCTTCACTGTGCACAGGTGCAGAGAAATGGCAAGCACAGTTACATTAGAAACATTTTCATTCGGGCATATTTTATGTAGTAGTTATAATAACAAGGTGTATTTTAAATTTAAGGCAGAATAATGGCAGAGTATTCAAACAATTAGGTTAACTATTTCTTGCTGAAATGTGTAGTTCCTGGTAGTTTATAAAATATAATATGAGAGATAAAATTGATATAAATTCATATCCTTAAAGTTATTTAATAACTTCCAACATAGGTTTTCTCTATATACTTCTCTAAACTTCTATAAACATATGTACTTCTCTGTGTCTTATATATTGCTAGTCTAATGAGGTTTTTAACTCTAACATGAGAAAGAGTTCACGTATTTCCATTTCTAATACACTTAGAAATTTAAAACATACCTTTTTCCTACAATAGTTATGTTTCCTCCTTATTTCTAAGAATCCTTGTATAGCTGAGATTGATTAAACACAGTGGATTGGACCCAGAATAGCCAAAACCATCTTGAAAAGTAAGAGTACATTTAGAGGACTCACACTTCCAACTTCAAAACTTAATACAGAACTATAATAATCAAAATAGTGTGACACTGGCAAAAAAAAAAATAGGCATACAGATCAATGGAATAGAATTGAAAGTTCAACAACAACAACAACAAAAACCCTTACATTTTTGGTCAGCTGATTTTCAGCAAGGTTCTAAGACAATGCAGCGAGGGAGATAGATGCTCCTGTGATACCTGCATGATCCACACGCAGGTGCCTGTAGTTGGACCCCTTTCCACGCTGCACACACGTTAACTCAGACGGGTCACAGACCTAAATGTGAGAGCTAAAACTACAGCTCAGCTCTTAGAGGAAAACATTTATGTACACTTCTTCAAAATTCTTCAGAAATCTTCTTAGAAGAAGGAGTTAATCTGTGTGCCTCGGGGCTAGGTAAGAGGTGTTTTTAGCTATGACACCAAAAAAAAAAAAAGCAGAAAGAAATAGGTGAGCTGCACTTCATCAAAATGTAACACTTTGTACTTCAAAAGGCACCATTAAGAAACTGAAAAATGCAAACCATGGAATCAGAGAAAATATCTGCAAATCATTTACCTAAGAAATTTATTTTAGAAAGACACATTTTTTTCTGGAAAAGCTCCATGAGGGAAAGAGAGGTCTTTGCCCTAAGCGCCATGTGACAGTGCCTGTCACATAGTAGGTGCTCAATATGATTATCTATGAATAAAAGAAATGGTATAGTTTGATGATACCCACATTAGCTATTTATAATGTAAGATGAAACGTGGTGTCAGCTCCGCAAGACCTGGCACCTTCAGAAGAATGTTTTTTATAAAGAAAGAAAGGACGGAAGAAATCCGATATCCACCTGCAGGGCTTCTGTTATCATTCATATCGTTTCACTGTAATAAAAGCCACTTCAGCCTCCTAAAACTGGATGTTGACCCAGAAAGAGAGTGCTGCCAGCTGCGTTAGGGCCTCAGCGTTGGCAGCTGCACGGAGGAGTCACAGGCCATGTAGTGAGCAAATTTAGTTTGAAAGCACAGGTGCCTATGTTTTTTGAAAATGTTTGGAATTCCGATTGCAAAGCATGGTGGGAGCAGGGAAGTTGAATCAGTGTAATCTTTGTCTCTGTCCAAATTATCCAAATTATCAGTTGTACTGTGGGTCAGATGGACAATTAGACAAAATTAAGACCACAGCGATATTACAAACAGGCAACACCAAGGAGACAGTTTGGCTACCCATTTAGAAAGACTGTGCTTTCCTCTCTTGCAAGCACGGTTTCTATTCTTCCAGCTGTACTCTCTTGCATAACTCTGTTTCAGAATCAACCGTTGCCATGGTTTCAGTTCAGACCAAAAACGCAAGAGTAAATAATTCCAAAATGATCAAATACCACCAACTTGATTACATCCAGCCATGGCATACGTTACCCCAAACCGTTTCTATTTGGTTGTAGAAAAGGTGCTTTTGAATTTATACCTGATCTCTAGGTATTTTTAATAGTAATAGAATTTTATGCTTCAAAATCATCAAACCACATTGTAAAGGTCTGCTTTAAGAAAATACGCTAAGCCACCTAATTTTGTTCGTCCCACAGGCCCCCAGGAGTGAGGACATGAGGTGGTATTTGCTATGAGCTCTGAACTAGCCAATTCCTATGGGTCATTTCATGTCATCCTCATAACCTTGGAAATAGCTGCCATTAACTCTGTTTCTCAGATGAGGCATTAAGAACTTAAGTAGCTTTCCTAGGGCCATAAAGGGCAAGCCAGGACCAAGTTGAACCCAAGTCGGCCTGACTCCCAGCGAAGCCCAGGCCCTTTCCACTGCAAAACGTCATCTCTCCAGCCTCAGGGAATCCCAGGATGGCCCAAGGTTTCTGGAAGACAGTCATCTTCTTTCCACGCACTCAATCGTTCACTAAGCAGCCAGTGAATACCAGCTCCATGCCCAGCTCTGTGGAAGAAACCGGGGGTTCATAGATGAGCGAACATCATCCCTGCCCCCAAAGAGCTTTCAGATTTGGGGGGAGAGGTGTGAAAAAAAATACGAGGCCTGTGAGACATGCTAATGGTGGCGTAGAGAGGTGCCCCTAGCTTTGCCGAGGGTTGGAGGCAGTGAACAGCTGGGGCAGAGGTGAAGAATTCAGTGGACAAGGTGATATTCGAAGTGAATAGTGGAGGATGGATGGGGGATAGTTAGCCAGCCATTCCAAAAAGAGACGTGGCCTGTGCCAAAGGGCAAAAGAGCATGAAAGACATGGGGTCTAAGGTGGTGATGGTGGGAGGGCGTGAGGAGAGAGGAAGCCGCAAAGAGAGTCTGTGGCACCATCAAAATAGCTCTGCCACGAGAGTTTGGACTTGATTCTCTAGTCTCTGATGGGCTTTCAGTAGGGACTCAATGGTATCAGATGTTAAAAAAAACACAACATTGACATTCAGCAAATCCTCTGAGTTTTCTCTAAGGAATCATCTGAATTTAAATAAAGTCCTACCATAAGTTTTCATATTATTGCCATTTTAGCCACTATCCTCTCTTCTCATACAAGGTGTCTTTTCTAGGTTAACTTCCTGCAAAAGAGAGCATCTGTCCTTCAAGAAGAGCTGACCACATACCAAGGCAGAAGGTACAGCCCTTGATCAGAAAGCCTTCTGATCAGTTTGTATTGTTTTACACCTGTGAGTCTCCTGGTTTGACGTTAGTCTTGATTAAAATTCTTAAACATAACATCAATTTTTAAAGGCTTACTTTTAACAAAAAGCCTGTCTTTGAGAAGTCTCCCACCTCTTCTAATCACAGTGCGTTAGTCAGTGTGATCAGAATGAGATGAGAGAATCCACAGGCACCCGGCAAGTCCAGGCTGCACCTGCCTCGTCACGACAAGACGTTGTCTCGAAGCCCAGTTGCAGGATTAAGGAGGCAGTGTCTTCCTTTTAAGATAGTGAAATGATGCAATTCTTAATATGGTAGCCCACATCTTCAAAGTCGTGTATCCCCTGGAGGTTTGGAGCGGGTACAGATGTTCTCCAGAACAAAATAGATTAACAGCTCAGTGATATCACCACGTTCGCTGTGACTTCTGTGCCCCCAGCGTGTACTTCTCGGGGATACGTGGGACCTTTTCACCAAAGGTTCCCAGAGACATCACTGACACAGGTGATACTTACCTGCCCCGATTCAGTCAAATAGCCTTCGTTTTAGGGTAGTGAAAGTCCAAACCACTTATTTAGCATTAATTTAAAAGTAAAGACCCTGTAAATCATTCACTTTTCAAAAGAATCTGTTGCTTGCTGTAGATAGGATTTGATCCCTTGTAGGCATAAGTGATGAAATTTTGATATCCAACATTCCTTGTAACCTCTCTCCAACCCCTCTTGGATTAGAACATATTTTATGACCGACATGGCCATTACACCTAGAGAAGGTCGTAACTGAGATTTTTGATTTTCAGGTAACTGCTTGAGGACTCACCTGAGTAACGCCAGAGAGTGCAGTGGGGTCCCCTGCCTGGGCTGCACGGTGGACTCCCGGCAGGTGTGAAGATTTGAAGAGTGAAAAGTAAACTGTGAGATCAATGGCATTTTTTTTTTATACTTAAGTGTAATTAAGATCATAAAAACATTCATCCCTCATACACTAATGGGGTGGTTTTATTTGTGTCTGCCTAAGTTATTTTTTTAACATTCCTTTATTTCTGATTTCCATATTTGTGTGCATATGTGTGTATCCCGAGAATTCCTTTTATTGGGAAAAGAAATGATTTCTTACAACATGCCCGGTTAATGCTTTCGCAGAGAATTTTACCAGCTGCGTATGATCAAAATCACGTTTGTAGTATCACATCAGAATTTTTAAAATGTTTACATTGTTTCTGTGTTCATATTCGTATTTTATTAAAGTATTATTTTGTATTTGTCAATTTTTTTTTTATTTTTTGTTGTCCCTCGTTTGCTAAAATAAATATGATATATGCATGGTATTTTTCCCTAGAAGTACTGATGGTCTCAGATTATACTATAGGGAAAAATATCTTACGTTATGTCAAAGATCAAATTCACATCTAGTGCATTTATTTAGAATAAAAATCAGTGGGGCACCTGATACCAGTCCATGTACTTGTCATGTTGGTCTCTAATGTGATCCTGGGACCCCAGAGGCAGAAGGGTGTCGGAATTTTATGTGGCAGCTACGGTTTCATTGTTACTCTCTTGATCTCTCTTTGTACGATTGTTGTTTTAATCATAATGTCAATCGACACTTCTTTAAAAAGCCCAAATTAACCTCGGGGTGTGTCGAGAGGATACTGAACACACTGGCAAGTGGTGGCACAGTGAGCTTCAGTGGGTCCCGTGTTCCTCCTTGAGAAAATCCGGTGTCGCTCCCCTCTTTGGAGGTTTCCGTCACCACCCAGATGCCAGCAAGCAGTTAGATGCTGCCCGATTAACCCTGACTGGCCCAGGAACTTTTGCAGTAGATGGATGGACGGATGCTCCATATTCTTTTGACTGCATTGTTGTGCGTGCTAGGGGCCCCCTGAGACACTAAAACTCTGGACCGTGGGCGGGGTTGAAATCATCCGGTTTACAGTAAAAAGGACAGGGCCAAACATTTATTTACACTTCTTCAAAATTATTTTCTCTTTCCCACGCCCAACTCTGTCGTTTGCTGCCCGAGGATTAATTGTCGTCCCCTGTTTGCACTGTAACTGAGACATGGAGATGATAAGGAAGTGACAGGTTTTACAGCCACTTCCAAAGCCAGGGCCGGGATCCGCCTAAACCTCGCCTTGGGCTGGGCCACAGTCGGGGGACCTCACCCTCTCCCACTAAACCTCTGCCCGGTCACCATTCTGCCTGGTCATGTTCACCCCGACACCTCCTCCGGGAATATAAGTCACTGTCTTTTGAAAGATCAGGTTTTTCTTGCATCTATAATAAATTATAGCCCTGGCTTAAAGAATTTTCAGGAAAAAGCAAGATTGTAGCAGATGCTATATTAAAACCACCTAACGGATGAGGACAATTGGTACTCAGTCTATGATTTAGTACTCGGGAAGGAAAGATTAAGGCTACATGATTAATTTTAAGTACCTCTCTGTAGACCATGAAAAAGCTCAGGGTTGAAGCTCAACAGATTTCATTAGCAACGTTATTAGCTGCTTGAAGTGAAAATACTTCGTGAATTGTATTGTATGCTGGCATTAGGACTCCCACTCAAGAATATTTGTTTTCCATGAGTCAGTGTCAGTAGGTGTTTTGGAAAGTTGCCTGCTATTCTTTCTTTGCCTTATTTCAGGGGTTATGAAATTACAAATACTGGTGAACCTTTGACATTTCCCAGATCCTGTTTCTTTTCAGAAGCGTGTCACGTTCGTCTGGGAGTAAACGGGCTGAAACTTTAGGTCAGTTTGATTGTATGTGATAGGAATACGTGGCTGACACTAATGTTTTTGTGAACGTTCTCGGATAAAGGAAGAGAGAGAAAAATTGCTCTTGGTATGTTTAAAATTCCTTACTGAATTAAGCAGAGTATAGAAATGGCTACTGAGAGAAAAAGCAAGTGCTCAGGAAATAAATTATGAACATTGTGCCTTATTATAAAATCATCTAAGATTTCATCCTTTCTTTTATCTGGAGGAAGAAGATCAGTTGTTCATCACAGCACCTAATTTAGTTACACTTCGAGTTATTGTTATTGCTGGTGGCTCCTGAGTCATCCACCTGTAATTGTCAACAGGTAGTTGTGATAAAGCGTTAGGAGCAAGCTGAGCAGGAGGAAAACTGTGGGATCTCAGTGTTCTTGGTGTATGTTATTATCCAGTTATGGGGTCGGGCAGGAGAAGGGTTAACGTGAAAGTTAGCTGTCAGTCATCTGCATAGGTCATGGTTTTGTTTGAGTCCCCCATTTCTGCGTCACCAAGCTGTGAGCCATTTCAAGGGTCTGACCCCTGCTTTTGCAGCATCCACACTCAACAATCAACTCCTGAAAGCGTAGCTATTCAGGGCACAATGGAGAAAAAAGGGAGGACTAAGAGAGCGGGAGCAGAGAATGGGTGGACTTGCTTCATAGTTTGTATAAAAGAATTGACTGTGACTCAAAGGAAATAGCTCAGATTCAAACATTATTCTGTCATGTCACATATTAACAGCGATCGCCTCCGAAACGGACATATGCTCGTAGTGGTGAGCAACCTCGTTAAAGGACTCTGCAGAGAAAGTGCAGAAAGAAGAAACTGTGAGTTTGAATTAACAATTAACGGCTGTCTTATTGAAGTACATCACCATCCACAGAAGGCAATGGCGTTTTAGCTTTCTTTCTAAGAGTAAAAAGGAAAGGTAAAACATCAAAAATGATGGGAGAAAAGTTTCAGAACACAAGGTCATTTTAATTCATGGTTTCCTTAAAAGAGCTATCTCTTCTCAGCTTTCATATTTTGTTCAGAAAGGTCGTCTCTTTTAAGCTTCGTCATTAAAGACAGTTTGTTCTTTAAAGTGAATTATCAAAGGGTGTAGAAATTGCAAGTTACTGAAACTAAAATGCATGATCAATTTTAAGTCTGCTAACTAAAGCTTACTTAAAATTGGATGTGCTTTTGTCCTGGCAGACCCTTTGATAAAACCAGGAAAAGATACATGGTTGGTCAATTCAAAGTAGGGAAAGAAGGTAATTAGATAAAACTTTTTTTTTTCAACTCTTGAAGTTGTCCTCGCATGTGGAGACTTGATTAGGAAGCTGTGGCATGGGCTGTAATAGTATTTGAAAAGTAAAAAATTTATATCCAAGATTTTGACCTGTATCAACATCCGTCACTGTGTTGTTTTAAGAACTGAATTAAATTTCAGATCATATTATTTACCTCTCATGTGGAGGAAGAGAAATGGCATTTGTAACATAAGACCGAAGGAATTTTAAAATCTGGATCCCTCACCAGTATCTTGTTCAGTTGAAAATTCTTCCAGACATTTCAGTTTTAAGCGAGGGTTTTCATCAGGCAAATGTGTTAAAACCAAAGACCCAAGATGTTGCTGTAGATTCTACTGTTTTTAGAACTGAACTTAGTCTAGACGTCAGGCTGATAAATGCTCTTATATCCTCTTCAGGGGTCTACCATTTAAGAGAGGC
Organism: Macroglossus sobrinus; assembly: GCA_004027375.1. Taxonomy (NCBI): domain Eukaryota; kingdom Metazoa; phylum Chordata; class Mammalia; order Chiroptera; family Pteropodidae; genus Macroglossus; species Macroglossus sobrinus. The sequence goes on along the minus strand of PVKZ01002844.1, from coordinate 120,955 downwards.
CTCATGGAAGACAGATAGTTGGACACACAGACTTGATCACCGAGCAGACAGAGAGGGCTGCCTAGTGAGAAGCCTGCTGTATTTAATTAGCTAAAATGCAGTGACATGCGTGGGGCCATCTTGTCCACACTCCTTTACTCAGCTAGAAAGAGAAACCAGTCGGTAGGAGGAGTCAACCTATCAGCTTTGTTTCCGTAGACAATTCTCTTCACCCGTCTGGGCCTCACTTGTCTAATCGAGAACAGAAAGGGGCATGACGACACCAGTATTTCTCAAACCCTACGGCTTCGATCCTGTAATTAGTGTTTCTCAAACTAGTATTTCATCTGTCCTCTTCTGTACGATCGGTCTTGAAGTAGTCATGTCACATTTAGGAAACACGGCATGCTGCATCCGCTTCCTGGAAATTCACACACTTAGATCACTCAGTTATTCATTCATTTAATAAACAGTAATTGATTGCCTACTATGTGCCAGACAGCACATGAACCCCCTCCAAAGTGAGTGGCTTACAACAATAATTTATCATCTTTCGGGACTGAAGGTTGGCCAGGCTCAGCTAGGCCATTCTCGCTTGGGTTTCCAGCAGCTGCAGTCAGATGTTGGCTGAAGCGACAGTCACAGGAGGCTCCATGGGCTTCAGCCACGATGGCTCACTCACAGCCGTGAGCAGCCCTCGGGAGCAAGCCCCACAAGAGACGAGACGTGAAAGCCACCAGCCACATGGACCTGAGCCCCACAATGGCGCAGCATCACTTCTGCTGTATTTGTCAGAGACAGAGCCCACCAGTCAGAGGTCGAGCACACAGGCCCAGCAATGCCACCGAATCTGCGCCCATCTCTAATCTGCCACACCCTGTGGTAAAGAAACCTCTCTCTCTGAATCTTCAACCTGGACTCTTTCCTAAAACAGTTTGGTCTGTGCACCAGTTTTTCTGTGGTCCACATATTTTATTGTACAGAGTTCTGTGAAAGACTGATTCGAGAAGCCCAAATCTAGGCGATTTGCTAAAAAAGTCTCTTCCTCTGCCAAATCCCGTTAATCTGCGTTGTGTATGGTCACAGGTTAAATGAACCCCGAGTTAGGGATTTCAGTAAGGCTGTGTCTTCCTCTGTGATTGCCTCGAAAGATGGTAGCGACCACAGTCACGTGTTCCTTTCATCTCTCCTCTGTGTGGGGCTTGGGATGCATTGTTTATCGTAATTATCTCAGCAAGTGTGTTATTATAAAAGTCCACCAAAACCCATACCCTGTGCTTAGCCTGGGTTTTTTTTTTTTTTTTCTTCTTTCGTGGAAATATCAGGCACACGGAAGGATGTGAACTTGATGAGCCTGTGAGGGACAATTTCCTGAACCACAGAACACTTAAAAACGACTCAACTAAGCAGAGCATGATCTTCTAGATAAACAAATGAATCAGCCTCCTCATTGCCCCGTTAGCTTTCTCACGGCTGCTGAGTTATCTCTGTCTCTGCCACTTAGCCCGGCTCCAATGCCTCATGCTTCTCGGTTCTTGGCTTAAACCTGGATGCAGGATGTAAACATGTAGAGGAAGCTCCGGCCACCACCATTGCATTGTCCAAGCCTTCGATCCTTACCGAACGCTGCCGATGACCGCACGGTCACCCCAACCTGGTGATCAGCGTGTATTTTGAAAACATCAGAGCCGTTTGTTTGACTGGAGTTCAGCTCTGTTCAGCCAGCAGAGCCTGACAGTCAGAGGGTAAAAGGAAAATAGAAAAGACATCGTTTCCCTAGGAAGAGGAAATATTTTCCTAACAGGGTGGAAGAGAGTCCTGAGAATGTTACACTTTTTGCAGAAATATCTATCTTGACATCGAAAGAGATTTCTGAAAAGCGAGCTTGCGTTTCCCAGCCTCGCTTCAGGCGCCGACCGAAGCTGTCACTCACCTGACACCCGCCCCCACGTTGCTCTTCAAGTTAGGCGTCAACTCGGTCCCAGTCCAGTTTCCCTTGAACGCTTTCGTCTTTCCTAGCTCCTCTCCATGTCACAATCCTGTGTGAAATCCTCTTCAGAACTGATAACTTGGCCCATGACATAGCATCGTGTTTGTCCAAATAATATAAAAATATTTATCCAAGCCAAGTGCGGTGGTTCCCGCGAGGAGTCCGGGTGGCATGGCCTCGTCGCGTCTACACCTTCTCCCTCCCTTTCGGAGTTAAGGATCTGCTGGCAGTGCCCTGCCTGGCGAGATCGTGCCGACGTCAGGGAGCCTTCCTCTGACTGAGTTCCCACTCATGTTATCTGATTTTCTTCGGGAGTATTTTTATTTATGCTTTCGAGCCTGCGAATTTAGAAGCTGCTAGAATACCAATCAGGGGGGATTAAGAGAATTCTTTTTCTTTTAAAAGCCTTTCTACATCTTTTTTGGAGTGTGTGTGTGTGTGTGTGTGTGTGTGTGTGTGTGTGGTGTGTGTGTGTGTCAAATTTTTTTTTTACTAGGCTAATTAAGATAGTAAAACTAAGTAGACCTCCTTCTGCTGGCCCCTGCTAACAGGTGCTTTGCCCAAAACCATGTAATGTTCACTGTCTCTGCCTTTTTATCGGCCCCGTGTCCATCTCACATTGTAATTATTGTTCTCTCTGTGACACCACTTCTAACGTATGGAGAGCATTTTGACTTCAAGCAAACTAGAAATTGAACTCAGCTCTTCAAAACTTGAATAAATTTGCTCCAAAACTGAATATCCTGCAGACCTTTGCCGAAAATCCTGCAGACCTCTGCCAAAAATCCTCATCTGAGCCTGGGACTGTGAGACGTACAAAGACCTGCCTCTAAAGAGTTTGTGATCCATGACGGAAAATAAGACATACATAGAAAAAGAAAAGGAAAAAAAAAGAAAGAAAAGAAAAAATAATACAAGAGAACGTGATTTTTTGTATAGCAGAAATGTCAAATATTGTGGGAATTCCAAAGAAGTCGCAGCATTTTGAAATCGATTCTCATAGCAGAAGGTGACATTTAAGGCGGACATTGGAATCTGAGTAGGATTTCAACAGGTAGAAGTGTGGGAATGGCATTCTGGAGGGAGTTATCCAGCCAGTAGAGCCTTTCAGATCGTCTCAATTGGAGCATACTGCGAGAAACGTGGTGTGAGGGATGTAAGAGGTGTGTTGGAGTCAGATCACGAAAGTCAAAGGCAACTACGTTCGCTGGCCACCTGCAGCACCTGTGAGGCCTTGCCACCTGGGATTAAGGGCTGTGGAGTCAGAGGGATCTGGGATTGGGCCGGTTGCTTAGCTTCTCTGAGTCCGTTTCCCTATCTTAGAAAATGGAGGAAAAAGTAGAACACGATCATGAAGATTAAATGAGATGATACATTAAACAGAGATTTGACAATCACACGCAATACACATTCAAGACGTGGCAGGTATTTTTGTTTTCTGACAATCCTCAATAATTTCCTAAGACCAAGTGCTATTTATATTTGAAGAAACCTAAGCCAAAAGAAGTTTGAAAATGTGCCCAAGGCCGTGCTTCTAAACATATGATGAAAGCAGAAATTGGAACTTATGTCTCTCTAATTCGCCCATTTTTGTTCCTTTAACTATATTGCATTGCCTCCACGGATGAGGAGAGGTTTGGACTTCATTGTATAAGCAACAGGGGGCGATTAAAGAATTCTGAGCATGGGAGTGACACCATCAGAAACTGCAGTAGAGCATTTGCCTGACAGCAGCATGGAGCGGGATAGTTTAGAGGACGCAAGAGGCTGGGGGCAGAAAAACAGTTGGGAAATGTGAACGGGACTCTTATAAATTGGACCAAATCCCCAGTGAGAGAAGCATCTCTCTGTGAATGGAAAGTAGGTCACAGATTCAGTAGGTACTGTGGCACCTGAATGAATTCGAGATGATTGGGAAGAGAAAAAGTAACAAATGTGGGGCCAAGGTTTCTAGCCTAGAGAGATGTGGGGTATAGATTTGAACTGGGGGAGAAAAACGAGTTTGGGTTTAGACTTGTACTGAGCTTCGTCGGATAACTGGAAACCTGGGTCGGCGCCCAGAGATTTGACAATCAGGAACATCGGGTGAGAGATGATGCTGAAACAGCTGAGGATTTCATCAAAAAGGGGAAAGTTTGAGGAAAACAAAAGAAGAGGAAGAGGCACAGGAAGAAGTGAAATATCAGGGAAGCTGAAGAAAAGAATTTGTAAAAGAAAAGTAGGGGTAAGGAGCAGGCTGCGTACAAGATGAGACAGGATGCTTCTGGGATGACTAAGGAAACCCTTGAGGAAGAAGTCAGGATGCAATGAATTAATTCCTTGAGGGTTCAAACAAGGGCACGGTGGCCCCCAGGCACGTACAGTCCTGAGATGAGTGGTGAAGAACGGGCTTCCTCCTCTGATTCTAGAATCAGCTTGCAGTTGACAATGGTTCTATTAGACATCAACCCCACAAAAGCACCAGAGCTCGTGCAGGCCCAGGGGTGTGGATAAACACCCTGCATTATTTACAGAAGTTTAGGGAAATGATTTTGAAAGTTTAGCAATTCTCTCAACGTACAGTCTGTACCGATTCATAATTGTTGCAGAGTTGCTAAATGAAGTTAGCCATTTTGCAAACTAGCCCTCTGGATAAATCACGATAACAAAATTGATCACCCTGGAGGGACATTGCTCTGCATTCAAATATTTTCATTTCTGATCCTTACTGATGTGGAATTATCATTGGTTTTCAGGCATTTTTATTTTTCCAACAACAAAATGTCAACCTGAACTTGGTATTTAGGTAGAACTTGATCACTAAATTACTTTTTTTAATGTCCCACAGCCAGCTACCCACCCCACTCCCCAAAAAAAAACGATAGTTAAGAAAACCAGACACGTGATTGTGAATACTTTTTGGGATAAAGAAGAGTGCATTCAAAACAGCAATGGAAGGACAATATGAGGGCTTTCAAATCAAACACCAGGAGTTGAAACAATCATTGTAAAAAGAAATTAAATTTATTTCAACTCTGGACAAATAGGTAAGACTTTCTCATTACATAAAAGCATTTCGATACCCTCAATTTATTTAATACATTTTGTAAGTGTTTACCACGATGACTAGAAGCCATAAATGTCTTCCTTTCCTTATTTTTTTAATAGTTTGGCATCAAAGTTTTCCTTCATGCCAACACTGAAAGTTATTAATAGGAACTCAGAAAGAAAATAAGGCAAGACATTATAATTCTGTCAAAATAGCTTAGATTATGGGCTAATTTTAAAGGGTAGAGAAAAAAATGTTCTTTTTCTACTAAGAAAAATTGAGAACAGGACATTTGGTCACTTTATAACCTCCAGTAGGCAGAGAGGAGGGTATAAATACTTTAGAGTTGCTGACTATCCTCCAAAGAAGTGACAAAGCATCCCCAATTTAGCCCGGTGCCCTTGGACTGTTAGGAGAATTTAGTCAACTCAGACCATAGCTTCCCCAATGTTCCCTGCTCAGAATGTCTAGAGATGGTTACGGCGACTGATTTTGCCACCATTAACCTAGCTTCAGATTTCTTTGTTATAATGGAATATGCCCCTCCCAGCAACCAAAAAAAAAAGAGGTCAGGACCAGGCACACCTTCCAAGTGTGTCAGTGTTCAGCTCATCCAATGTATAAATCGGCAGCATAGACAGTGAGAGGGAGGTTGGTAGACACTGAGTCAGGACTTTGCTGCTGCTGATACCCTAGAGGTGGTGCCACCTTTCTGCCAGATGGCTTCAGCTAACAGCAAGTCGAGCGATGCCGTGGGTAATTATGAGCTCGATTTTAGAACACTTACACTCTGTGCCGGATAGGATGTGCTTTTCCAGATGCAGGCACTTCAGGAACTTCAGATGGACAAGATTCCAACAATGGTGTTGAGAGGTCTTGAGTTTTGTTCCTAGAAAAGTATGTAAAACCAGGAATAGCATTTACCATTACCTAAAAGGAGTCTTTGGGGCAAAAATAAATAGAGTCTTAGCTCAGATTCGTTTCACTATAATACCGTCTAAATAACACCATTTTACATACTTAGATTGTGCGCTGTAACTCCTGCTTGGCCATAATGGTTTTGTCTGTGATGGTGCCCCTAAGGCTGATTGGATTTTATACTGTGCCTTCTGACCAAAGAGAAGAGAGATCTAATTCTCTTGTGTCTTGAGGCAACTTGTTAAATATTTCATTGTGCAAATATAGTTTATAATACTGGAGGGCAAGAGCTTGTATTGATGGACAACTTTAATTTCTAACACTGGCTACACCAGCATTTAGGCTAGCCTTAGGTTCACCATCCAGATAAATAGATGAGAAATAATGACTATAGGATTGGCTAAATAGTGGTACGTTTAAGATATTGAAGTCATAATGTCGAAATCACTTAGACCAACTTGAAAGGGGGACATGCCACCTGCAGCTGCTATAGACAGCCCTTCACTCACAGCAGCTTGTCTTGGTACCCACCCCTGCCTTCAGATCTTCTCTTAACCTGCATCGAGATCAATACTAACCACCAAAACTCGTATTTACTAAAACAGCAGGATGTACAACCCATCCATTCAAAGTCAAGGTGGTAGGAATTCTGACTCTTATCTGCAGCTTAGAAAAAATAGATCTTTTTTGCAACATTTTATTTTTTAAAAAATCAAGTGGGGGAGGGGAGATGTAAAAGGAGTTGAATATTTGATGACGGAAGGAAATTTAACTTTGGGTAGTGAACACACAAACAATATACATATGACATATTATTGAACTGTACACCTGAAACCTATCTGATTTTATTAACCAATGTCATCCCAATAATTTTAGTTAAAAAATAGTAATTAAAAAAATAAAGTATTAAAATGTTTTCATGCTTTATCTGAGAAAAGCAAATGTGATGTGTGGATTCTTGAATCAACAAAAAGATAATGAAAGGCCCTAGTTTTGGAAAGAAAGCATTTACGCAAAAGGAAGATATTTTATTTGATTACAATTTTGAAGGACACAAAAATTTTCAAAGCATATACAGAGCCAGTTCCTCAGTTATAAGAGAATGCGATAGGCTCATTTATAAAGTTGGGGGGAAATTAATAGCATAGTAGAAATCAAGTCAGATGCAGTGAATCCTTATGCCTCAGTTTGGGCAAAAGAATCGCTTCTCTCTTAAACACGTAAGAACAGGAAGACATCTCAGCACCACCAAAGCAGTGTTCCATTACTCCTGGAAATGAACTTGTTGACTGGATGTCAAATACAGGAGAAAGCTTTAAGCACCTATTCAGCAGCATCAAAGAATTCTGCAGAAAAGTTAATGCAAGGGAGCCACAGAGCCTCCTCCTCCAGCAGTCACCACTCAGTGGATTTCTGGAGCATCCATGCACATTTGACCCACGGCAACCGTTTTCTAGAGAGGACTCTAGATGTGAATACAGCTCCAAGGCCCTTGGAGCAATGAATAATGATGACACAAAGATGCCGTTTTCTGTTGAACGCCATTGAACTCGTTTTAAGAAAACTCATCCAACTCACCCCATGAAGACAAGCCTTCAAAAAGGAACATTGATGATCTGATATTTAAGCGATTTTTCTAAGATCGGAGATCAGCTATTGAGTGGCCGAATTAGGTCCAGAACCCCAATTTTTGGTTCCAAAGCCATACGCTTCCCCTTGTTGCTTATTCTTCTCCCAGTTTCCCCATAATGTTTTAGATACATTAGTTAACTTTGTGGCGATATGCACCAAACTATTTCTGCTACAGTGGTCACACTTGGGTCAATGTCCATTTACTAGTTCCTTCAGTACTTTATGCGTCCTCCTGGAAAGGCTAAAATGTCCAGCCCTTAGTGACCCTGGGAACAGGAAATGTGCTGTAAGGCATCAAAGCTTAACTTCTCTAACCATCTGATAAGACGTTCTGTAAGAGAACAGCACTTACCAGAGTCCCAAAGAGTGGCGTATGCAAGAGTCTGCTCTGGGGCAGGAGTGTGATGGAGTGGAAATTGCCAGAAGCCTCCTGGCACAGCTTCCAGATGCTCTCTGGTCTCAAGCGATTACCCTTCCAGGACTGGCCTCAGTTTCCCCTCTCTCCTCTGGAGAGAGATTCTTCTGCACAGTGGGAAAATGGTCTGTGAGGAAGCTGCTGCCCTCCGATGTCAGCCACGGCTAGAAGTGAATAAGGGCATTTCTTTTCGTTTCTTTCCCATTATTTGCAAGGTTAGAGTGACTGTCTGAGGTAGGCCTTCCCTTCCCCTTGAGGCCAGCCGGTCTTCACGTGGTGATGTCAGAGAAGCAGCAGGGAGAGCAAGAGACTGCATTGTGCAAGCTTTTGATCAGTATCTCGCAGGTCTTCTGGAACTCCTAGATTCTATGACAAAATCCTAGAATGCAGATAAGTAGCTCTACTTGGGCAACGAGAGAGAAAAGTGTGAGGCAACCTGACAAATCCTTGACACCTAGCCAGATATCCTTGCATGGGGACGTTATTAAAACTGGATGCCTTTGAAACGACTCAAAACTCATAAGGATTTGGCTTTCTCATTTCTGGCGTCTCTGATTTTCCGTTTGGAGAGGATGGAAACACAACTGAGGGACGTGAATGAAATGTTGCTGGTTCCCAGATGTCGTTCCGTAAGGAAAGAAGCAGAGCCTCCCCCTTTCCAAGTCTGAGTCTCCCTGTTGCTGAAGACAGGCTCAAAATGTTACATCTCATTTTTGCTTGAAATAAAAATGTTCCAAGACAGCGTAATGTGCAAATCCTAACTCAGGGGCCAGCTGCTCCCAGACCCCTCACAAGTCCTCAGGAGGTGGGATTACTTCAAAATAGGCCTGGAGTCTCCATCTCTTCTGTAGTTTGCACATAGCTTGGAAAAAAAAGGGGATGCAAACAGTTTCTTGAGAGAGCCCAGCCTTAGCTGCTGGCTGTGTTTACTCTTGAACAGTAAAAAAAACATACCAGCTTTGAACGAAAAACATTCACGTGCAGATCAGTCTGATTGGAAATCTGTTTCACTTTCACAGATATTCCTCCCTGAATCCTCATATCTGTGCTGTGAGTAGATAGATATTATCAGCTTTTCTTTATAGGTGGAGAAATGAGGCTGAGAGGTTATTTCCCAAGGAGAAACAGTCCTGCTGGTGGAACAGGGACTCGAACCCAGGTCTGTCTGATGAAGGCCTTTCTTCTAACCCAAAAGAGTGGACAGCGGGCCTCACCCTGCACATTAGAGTTACCTGAGAAGCTTTTAAGACACACCTAGGTTTGTTGCCCGCCCCAGACCACTTAAATAAAAATCTCAAGTCTGAAGCTGGGACTGGGGCCTGCACACGCTCCTAGACTATTCTAACATGCAGCGCCAGGGTGAGAGACACTGCTAAAGGAACGTCCAGTCCCAGACTTGAGATTTCCAAGAATCACCTATGAAGAATGGAGAAGGAACTCCCCAGGGAGGAGGAGAGTCCCCCCCGAGATGGGCCACAGCGGCCACTAGACGCAGACTTGGTGGGTGCGCTGGAGCGTTTTCTGTCGAGGGACGTGGACCCGCCACACTGTGGAATGAACTGCGGAAGAGGCCGCTTCTTTCCTACTCTGTTGGCCATTTGGCGGCCTGTGGGTGAGGGATGAGTACGAGGAGCCTGCAGGATGACCCCAAAATGTTTGGGCTGCATGACCCCAAGGCACAATCACCCTTAAATGGGACGGGAAGACCACAGGTGGTGCTGCGGGTGGAAGGGAACAACTAGGAGCTCGGTTTCGATCGTGGCCGTTCGGAGATGCCCGTCCAGCTCTTACGCCCACCGTGTGTGTAAAGTACCCAGCACAGCACAGGAGGGATTCGGCCGTGATCCCTGCTGCTTCCATCACCGGGACTGCACTCCTGCCACTGCTCCACCTCGGATTCCGCACTGATTAGAACTTTCGGGAAGATCAGATTCCCCTGACGCCCTCAGCCCTCATTGTTCTTCCCGCGATGGGCTATTTCTCCTCATGAGTACGCATCAGAGGAGGCACTGGATGGCCTTCCCAGGAGAGCTCAAGCCCAGGGCAAGTAGCAGCTGACCGCCCGGAAGTCTCCTTATGTCAGGACCTTGTGTGAAAGGGAAGCAAACTCAGGTCAAGGTCACTCCGCAGCTTTGAGCTTCGATCCAGGGCCCCAAACAGAAACATCAGCAAGGACTCCTTAGTTCTCTGTGAACCAGGACACATTCGTGTTCTTCACAAAGCTGGTGCTTGTGGCCACCGAAAAGGCTCTGAGCCATGTGGCCAGGCCCTTGTCCTTTCCAAGGTGAGGAAACTGGGACCAAGTTACAGGAAGGGACTTAACCTGCTCTCACAGAGCCAGGTAGTGGTGGCCTTAAGATTAGATGTCAGGTTTTTAATGCCCGGTCTGCGCTACCCCACGGCTGTTTTCAAATGGGGCTGAATCGTTTGCCGTAGGTGTCTGTGTTTCTTGGTGAAGTGCTTTCATCATCATCGTCTTAAGTAAGAGCCTGTTATAAGCACTCTGAGAGCAGACATTCAGCGCAGGTCAGTGTTTGCTGACTTGTGATTCTGTGCAAGGTGCTTTCATGGCCCTGGTGCCTCAAAAGTGTAGGTGGTGTTTTGTCTGCCCTGAAGGACCCCCACTGTTCACCTAAACACCCTACCTCTAAGGTACCCAGCCATCTCCTCAGATGCCACTTTCCTTGCCACCTCCACATACACACAAACACGCACCCTGGATATCCCAAGGTATAAGGATAACCTTCACACCACATTTTTTTTCGCATCACATTTTTTTGTTGTTATTCCTTTGTACAAAATATGATATTTATTACATAAAAGATCAGGGGACAAACACCACAAAGATTGTGTTGAGTTCCATTTCCAGTCATGGTGGTATGGCTTGTATCAAACTCTCTCTCTCTCTGGAAGATAATGATGAACTCTTGACAAAACCATTAAAAAAAAAAAACCACTATTTGGAGGTACTGGAGAGTGGCCAAAAGCAGGCATAAACTAGAGGGTATTCCACTCTGGAGAGACGGGAACTCTGCTGAGAACCACATTTATGTAGTCTTTTCCCCTGAGGGTAATCTCCATTCTGTGTGGCACGAGGAGACGAGAACTTAAGCAAGAGCCACGGGCTTATTGCTCTGAGGTATCAGAAGACAGGATCAGGGCTGCCAGAGAGGTTAGAAATTGAAGGTGAAATCTAAGAGAAGTGGTAGCTACAGGTAGGGAACCTCAACCTCTGCATATGCATTGATCTCAAATTCTTGGCCCATCCCTGAACTGCCAGTGTGTGGGGAGACACTTTTAAATTAAGGAGCTGCAGAAAGCAATAGCTGGAAAGCTGAAGGAGCACAGCAAATATGTCAGCGCTGCTAACGCAGAAGAAACTGAGCCAATCACTATGGTCTTCAAAGAAAGATAAAATCCAGTCACTATCGCATTTAAATCACAATGACTAGTATATAATAAAAAATTACTGAACATGAAAGAAAACAAAAATGTAATCTTACCCTAGTCAAAAGAAAAAGCAATCAAAAGAAACTGACCCCAATATGTATCAAATGTTATAATTAGCAGATAAGGACTTTAAAGCAATTTTTATAAATATGCTCAAAGACTTAAACAGAAAAGGTCTTATAATAAATTTTAAGATGGAAAATTTGAAATGAGGAATAGGAGGTTAAAAATCGAATTCTAAAATTGAAAAGTGTACCTGAAACAATTGTTTTACTGGGTGGGCTTGACAGCAGATCGGAGACAGTGAAGAAAGGTCGACAAACAGTAGGAAGCATCCAATAGGAAGGAAGAAGAAACACTGCAAAAAATGAACAGAGCTTCTGTGATTTCTGGTGAAATAATGTGGTCTAACATATGTGTAATTTGAATCTCAGAAGCACAGAAAGAAGAGAGACTAAGGAAGAAAAATATTTGAAGAAATAATGGCTGAAAATTTAGTATATTTGGTGAAAACTATCAACCCACAGATCAAAGAAGTTCAGCAAATCCCAAGCAGAATAAATTCTATAAAGAGAACTGTACTTAGGTACATCCTAGAGTGTTGAAAAACAGACGTACAGAGAAAATCTTGAAAGTCACAAGGAAAAAAAAAGAGGCAACTGTGTTAAGAATGAGTGTATACTTCTCATCAGAAACACTGGGGTTCAGAAGACAATGGATCATCTACCAACTGCTGAAAAGATGTCAGAAACAATCTTTTAACTTCTACCCCCCGCCCTTCTACCTGAATGCTGCTGCAGCCTGTGCGTGTGCGTGTGCGTGTGCATGTCTGTGTGCATGTGTGTGTGTGTGTGGTTCTGTGCAGTTTTATCCCATATCTATTTTGTTTCATTTTTATTTTTTTCCTAATATTTATTAGCATAAGACATGGTTTTATGCTGAAGAATTTATAGTCTGGTTAAGAAGACCAAAGAAACATGTAAGAAAAGTTAAAATATCTATTTAGGAAATGTTTTATTTTATTTAGTTTTGTTATTGAGTATAATTTACACATAGCAAAGAACAGAAATTTTAAGTGTAGCGCGTGATCAGTTTTACATCTGTGCACACAATGTACTAAGCACCCAGTTGAAGATGTGAAACATTCCCATCACACCCCCCCGGAAGGTTCTCTCGTGCTGTTTCTCAGTCAAGACCCACACCAGAAGTAACCACCAGCCTGGTTTCTATCACCAAAGTTAATTTTGCTTGTGGCCAACATTTCATATAAATGGAATCATATAGTATATTCTCTTGCGCCTGTTTTTTTTTTTTTTTAATTCAACAAAACACCTGTTTTAGCTATGTTATTGTTTGTATTGGTGGTTCATTTCTTTTTATCACTGTGTTGTATTCCATTGTATAAATATACCACAATTCATCACTCACCTGTTGGATACTTGTGCTGTTTCTGGTTTGGGGTTATTACGAATGTAACTGCCATGAATAGTATCGTACCTGTCTTTTGGTGGACGTGCGCAATCTTTCCTCTAGAGCCGTATCAAAAGTAGCATTGCTGGGACATAGGTCAGACATAGAGTTCGCTTTAGTACGTAGTGCTAAATAGTTGTACAAAGTAGTTGAACCAAGTTACACTCTTGTCAACACGTACGAGAGTTCCCATTGCTTGCCGTGCTTGCCAACACGTAGTATTCTCAGTCTTTTTCATTTTAGCCATTCTGGTGCCTGCGTAGAGTTAGCTCACTGTGGTTTTACTTTGCATTCCCTAATGAGTCGTGATGGTGTATGTGCTGTGTCCTCCCTTCACCGAGCATGGACAGGGCCATATAGGAGATACCTAATGTTTGTTTGATTAAATTGAGTTAGCTCACTTCCTTGTAGCTCTTCGTCAACCCCCCTCCCTGTCTTGACTTTGCAGAGAGACCATGGAACAGAATTTTTCAGGAATCAGAATGGGAACTAGGAGAGAACTACAAATATCCATCCTACCATAAGGCTCTGCCTTTGAAACAGAGGCAGTAGCTCTGCATCTTTCTTCCAGGGGACCTACAAGGGGGCATTGTCCTAGAATTCTTCACAACTTCCCTGTGCAGCAAAATCACTCAGGACTATCTCTATAAATTGGCTACAAGGAGGAGAGTGGTTAAGTTTATGATATCAAGATGGTAGCACAACTAAGGTGAGAACTCGGCTCCCGAATCTAAACCCATGGCTGATCTCAGATACAGAGCCCAAGACGAGCAGCACCTAATGCCTCCACAGGTCCCTCCACTCTAGTGCTACTGGGGTTAGAACAGCAGCCCGTTGCCAGGTGGCAGATACGTGGAAAGCAGCTGCCTCTCTGCCTTGGGCCCTGGATTGGAACGAGCGCTTTTCATCCCCACCTAGATATTAATCACATTGCAAACTGCCAGCCTGTTGCCAGCTGCATTCCTTGACGGCCCATGTGTTAATAAGGCCTGAGCACTCCTGGCACACTGGAATACAATGCGTGGATTCACCAGACAGGATTACAGAAGGGGCTTTTCTTTGCTGCGCTAGGCCTGGGAGTTTGTGTGCATTTCTGCTTCAACACAGCATCTCCAAGGAGGCTTTCACTTTCTAAGAAGGATACTACCCACTGAGCTATTCAGAGTAAGTAAATGAGAAAATGGGTTAATAAAATACATGCTAGAGAAAAGGAAAATAAGATTAGGAGGCTGACGTTTGGGCCGAGAGTGCTTTTCTGGGCTCCAAGAAAAATAGAACAAGATGATTTTTTTTTTTTTTTAGCCTAAAGGACGTCATGCCCACAACACCAACACTAATCCAATTTTCCCATTCTAACAAGTATTTTATCAACACCTTCTTAAAAGTTCAATTCTCGTACTGACTTAGCTACTAGTTCCACTTTATAGATATATTTTCAATTTCTTTGGCAGAACTTGACGACACAATGCTTATTGGCCCCGACACAAAAGTCGTGGGGTATGTTTGATATCATTTTTCTACCATAACCACAATTTTGAGAGTTCTCGCTTTGAAAGGCCAAAGAACCTGTGAGTTAATTAAGAAATGTTTAGGTAGTTTGGACAGTGAAAATCGGCAGTCGGCACGGGGTGCCAGGCCCTTCCCGGCCTGAGTAGAATTCACCTTGATTGGCGAACAGACAGTCACAAGTTTTCTGCTTAACCAGAGTTGGGGAAGGAAAAAGACAGGGAAGCTGAGAACTGACAACTTCACTGGTTAAGACTCTCTCCCAAACTTTCAAGCTGAAAGGTTTTTGAAGAGTTTCAAGCATGTTTTTGCAAGACATTAAAAAAGAAGAAAGGTTAACTATAAAAATTGAAGTTTGGCAGGCAGTATTCCCTGAACTCAATGCATTGCTTGTGGTATTTGGAAAAAAGAAAAGAATTTCGCTTTGAAAATGTCATACTCCAAAGAAGTTTTTGTAAGTTATTTCTAGGGGAGTTGACTCCTATTTAGTTGAATGGATGATTTGACTGTTCCTTTAAAGATACTTCAAACTGTTCCAAACTTTTTTTTTTTTTTTTTTTTGGAACGACAGAAGACCCACCCTACACAACACTCCAGTAAAACAGAGCAGGAGAGAAGACATTTCCATTTCAGTGGAGAAATGATAATTACAAAAACGTTATGATACACGGCTCATGCCTGATCATCTTTAAAAAAAACATGGGAACATATGCCATTCAGCTGGCCCCAGAAAAGTCCCCAGATGGGAGGCAGGCAATCGGGTGACCCTTGGAACTTCAGAGAAGAGTTTGCCACTGTGGCGTCCACACAACTGTTCTGGAGAAAGAACGCTCCTGCTCTTTATTCCTCCACGCCACGTGGCCCCATTCCCTCCTCCGCCCGGGGGAGGGTGGCTAGGCTGTCATGTCTCTGCCTTGTTTCCCTTTGCATCAGGGGGACAGCCACGCCACCAACGCCTTGGCGTTTCGGCAGTTTTAATGAGGAGGCTGCCAGAAATGGGTGGCGCCAACGGTGGCGGCCACCGTGGAGGGCAGAGGCAGGCTTTCCACGGGGAGAGGGGGAAAGCCATGTGCGAAAGGAGGTCATGTGACAAAACGTGATGGTGGCAGACAGTGAGGGAGCCTCTTACCCCTCTAGCATCGCTGCGTTCATACGGAGCGATGGCGGTCGCCCTCCTTTCCACCTGGATCGTGAAGCTTAGACTGTTTTTGCTGAAGGAGACTGTGGAGACGGTCTAGTCCAACTCCCTCACTTCGCCGAAAAAGAAACTAAGAGACGGAAAGTGTCAGTGGCTCGGCCACGGCCACATTACTGGACCGAACCGCCCAAGTGGCCTGGACGCTGGGTGGGCACTAACATGGACGTGTCCCCTGGAGCGCCCCCTCCGCTCCGCCCTCGGAGGGCTGCAGTCTTAGCGCAGGGCCCAGCGCAGAGGGGGCGCTCCGCGGATGTCGGCGGGAGCAAGGGGACGGCCTCGTCCTCCGTGCACTCCTCCCAAACGCAAAGGCTTCTTTCTTCTAGCTGAAACGAAGGGGTTCCAGCCAGATCACTGAAAAGTTCATTCTGTTTTCCCGCTGACTCCTCCTGCAAGGCCAGAGCTCCTGCGTCCTGGAGGTCAGGGAACCTCATGGGCTAGTTCAGTCTGTTCGCGCATGCGTCGAGGCCGAGGCTTTGGCCCATCCCACTTTCCACGTGCCAGGGTCAGAGGTTACGTCCCAGTCCGTCGTTTTATGGGTGTGACGGGCCGTGGAGCCCAGACGAGGTAGCAAAGCGGTGGGAAGCAGACTCATCCCGACTGCGCGGTGGGCAGAGCCGGTCGGCAGGGTCAGGTTGCGATGAGAAGGAAGGTCCGGGACACATTGGAGGTGCTCAGTCATGGGCGTGGCCGACCGCCAGGAATGCTGAGAATTTGGTAGCATGTGACTCTTCCTAAGAATGTCTCCTTCACCTTTATCTTCTCTTCTGTCGCTTCTCGGGCCAAGGATCCCCCCAACCCTGAACTTCCTTCTGCTCTCCCCAGCCCTTGGAGCTCATTGCTGGCAGTGTCTAATAGAATCGGGCTGCATTTCTCTGCTTCCCCAGTAGGTGCCCCTGTTTAACTCACGGAGGACTCCAACTTGGACCTGCCCTTTGTCACTTGCCTTCGATGGAACATCAGTGTTCGAATTGGACAATACTATAAGATTACGCTTTCGTAAAACAAAGGCTGCTGTAGTTCTCATGCCCTCAACGACAGCTCTGAAGTAGTCTGTGACAGCAACCACAACCACGTGCGGGTGCCCCTCACGCTCCTGGAAACATGCTAGGACCCGAGGGTACAAAAGAAGGAGTACCAAGGAGCTCACGGTCTTGGGGGCTCCATGAAATTCATCCTTAATCTGTTTTGCATACACAGATCAATTATTGGAAAAATAATAATGAGTATCCTGAGCTCTTGCTAAAATGTGCCCAAGATACTATACTGCACCCTCTAACAATCACAATTCTCAGAGACAGGGATTCTTCTCCGTCTTACAGGCTAGGAAACTGAGGCAGGGAGAGATTGGGTAACTGGTCCTGGGAAACTTGTCCTCAGCTGGCATGAGACAGAGCGAGGTGTCGACTCAGGTTAAATCATAGATACAAAGCCAGGTGACTGGGGTGGTGGGTGTGACTTGCCGTGGGGTCTGTGGGTCTTAAGTTCATTCTTCACTTACCCCTTGTACACACACACCTGTGCACACACCCACCCCCACGCCCCTCCAGTGGGTGACTGGGGGTGAGGAAGGGAAGCCATCCATCCTGGGAGTGCTGACCTGGGGCTTTGCTGCTGCTTTGAGGCCAGAGTCTGGTGGAAGCTTGTTCAAAAAGAATGTCCCTGGCTTTGGGCCCTCTCCTGCCTCCAGCAAAGCCACCTTTAATAGAGGCTGTTCCCGACACCTACTCTCAGCACACATGAAGCTTTTCTCTCTGAAAGACACATAAAAGGAAGGCCTTTTACTCGGCTCCTGAAGTAAGACACTCTGGCCTGCAGCCTCTTTAGAACCCTCTTGGTAAATTGTGGTTTAGCTTCACTTGATGATGAACATCCATTTTCTCCTGCTGCAGAAATGTCATCTTAAAAACACATACACACAAGGCGTAAAATATTGGCATGCCCCAAAGGGAAATATGGATAGGATAAGGGATGCAGAAGACTCAAGCCAACCCCTAACTCCAGGTCCCCCAAAACATCTGGGGGCACCGTGGTGGACGCCCAGAGCCTCTGTGCCAACCCAGAACCCTTCCCCACACACCTTGGTGCCTGGCCCCAACCAGCAGAATTACCAATCAGAAGCCAGGATTAGACTTTCTAAAAACAATAGTTAAAAACACACTTCATATTATATCTTCCTTTTGTGAGGCGAGAACACTAAAAGAAACATTTTCAAAAGTATTTTAGAATAACCCAGGGCATTTTAAACCTCTTTAAAAAAAAAAAATTCCAGGCCTTCCATGTTTTTTTTTTTCTCCTTCCATTATAAACATCCCCAAGCATCTTATTTTCCAATGTGCAAAGATTAGAAAACCACTATAAAAGGCAAATCCTGGAGTGAGGAGGAGAGATTACGATTATTCCTAACGTGGGCCAATTTAGGCTTACAGTGCTTTTAAAACCTTTTATTTCTTGACTGTCAAACTGTTTGAGCAGTTGTAGTTCTGACAAAAAATGCAAACAAAACCTTCCAATTCAAGTAGAAGTTCCTCCGGGGTCTGCACAAATCATATTAGAAAGCGGCTTTTATGTATCTAGAATAATTACGCTTGATTTGAAGAAGTTTGTTTTTTGTTAAGCTAACTTTAGCATCCATTCTAATTGGGAACAGATGCATTGTAGACCAGGCAGCGACTTTTGCTCACATATAAATATCTGTGTTTACATACGTGTCATTCATCAGAGACAAACACAACCTGTGACATCCACCACCCCTTACAGTTGCTCAAGACACCCTGAATTTGGGTAAATTTTCATTGGGTAGCCGAGGTCACCTAACCCCCGCAACTGGGAGGTCACTGCCCAGGCTCGTGCTTCCGCATCTTCGCACCCTAAAGCAGAATGGCCCAAGCTCTGTGGCTCCTTTCGAGTGACATTTGTGACATGCTCACATTTGTGACACCTCCCCCTCTGAAAAATGGCAGAGTGACTTGGAAGAAACGAGGCTGAGGCTTTACAGGATTTTTCTCTCTCAGAGAAGTTCAGTCCCTGGGAGAGAGGAGCCCTAGGCCTTCAGAGAAAGTATGAGGAACATTTTTATCTTTTCACAGAAACCAGTCTACTTTTCAGAACCTGCTGCTTTTTGTCCCCCTCCCTCCCACCCCCGAGTGCTCTCCCAAGAGTGTGTATAAATAAGACAGAAGAAATAAAAACCCAGGATGACGCATTTTGAAATAAAAACCTAAGACAGGCTCATTTCGGATCAAATCATAAGCATAAATATTGGGGTCTCAAGGCCGTTTGCCCTTTTCCCCAGCTCTGGCAGGAGGGCCTGCCTGATTCCTAGGGACACAGGAATGCAGGGCCATCGCTTCCAGGCTGACAGACTGGGGAGGAGCGGCGGGGGCGTGGCGGGGGGGCGGGGGACACGAGCTGCCTCCCTCAAACGCAGAGCAGCAGGAAGGCCAACCCTGGGCTCGGAGAGAGCCGGACAGAGATCTCGCAGGCAGGCGAAGGGCAGACCTGTCTGCCTGGGCTTCTGGGGCGGGGTCCCACCGCTCAGCTCGGTGACACAGAGCAGGAGGCCGGCGCTGTGGTCTAAAATAGTCAGGGCCGAGCAGATGGAGCAGGGAGCTTTCCAGATGTGTGCACAGTAAAGCAAGTTTTTCTTGTCTTTTTTTTTTTTTAATGAGGAGAGGGGGAGCAGTAACAAGGAAAAAAAACGTGAGCTTTCGGGTCCTCCGTTGGCGGCGTGCGTGCGCACGCGCGTGTGTCAGGCGGGAAGAGAGGCGTGGGCTGCACGCTGGGAATGTCACACTGGGGACGCGGGGGCAGGGCCGCCTCTCGTGACTGTGACCGGAGGAGGGGGCGGCTCCGTTGCCCTGCCGCAGCGCGCGCCCGCCCGGGGAACCGCAGAAACGGGCTCTGCCCCTCTCTCTCTGCGTTCCCATCTCTTCCGTGTAGACAGGCGTTCCAAATGGGATTAAACGAAAAGGAGACATGAAACACGCATTTCCAGCGTCCGTTAGCCCCCCCCCCCCCCCGCCGTTCCTGCCTCGCTCCCCTCCCCGCCCCCAAACAAGGGAAGACGGACAGGAGAACGATCCAGACTCTGAAATAAATAAATAAATAAATAAATAAATAAATAAATAAATAAATAAATAAATAGGAGAGACTCGTGACGCCTTTTTCTCCCAGTGATGAGGGTCCACGTGCCTCTGACCTCTCTCCTCGCTGGGAGAAGCGGGATGAACAGCCCCCTCTCTGCATCCCAGAGCCTCTTTGGGGGAGAGAGACCTTTTTAACGAGCCATTTCCTGGCCCGTGAATAGCCTGATCGCCTCTTCCCCCTCTTGGACAGTGTCATGCACCCTGTCAGACCTCAAAGCCCTAATTAAACCCATTCTTTAATTGTGTCTTTTTGCTTCATTACTTTCCCCCCACCCTTTGATGAGGGCTGCCTCTCTCCAAACGCCCCCGAAATCATCCCTTTCTCTTCCTTTTCAAAGGGGGATGGAAAAATCACTCTCTGGGGTGCTGTCATTGGGGATTTCCCCCCTTCCTTTTCTTTTTCTTCGTCATCAAGTTGGGGACACAGTCCCTGCCCTGCCCCATCCCCATCCCCCACCCTCGGGAGCAAGCCAACAGTTAAAGGACATTCACACCTTCCTCCCTCCCAGCCCCTCTATTCTTATGAGGTTTCCATTGATTATTGTCCCGAAATTCCTTGGTCGGTCATAGATAAAAGGATAATGACTTCAAAGGGAAGAGTTAAGAGTTTAACCCCAAGCTAAGAGAGTGGACAACTAGATAATTGAGGGTAATAACCCATCACAGACTTGCTTTCAAAGGATTGCCAGGCTGAAGTCTCAGGTGGCTTTAATTTTATTAACATTTGTAGCCACCGACTTGAGAAGAAGGTCTGGCGTCGTTAGGAGCTT
The DNA here is from genome assembly GCA_004027375.1 of Macroglossus sobrinus. Classification (NCBI taxonomy): domain Eukaryota; kingdom Metazoa; phylum Chordata; class Mammalia; order Chiroptera; family Pteropodidae; genus Macroglossus; species Macroglossus sobrinus. The sequence goes on along the minus strand of PVKZ01002844.1, from coordinate 100,454 downwards.
CAAAGCTGCAGGTACCACTGCGCCCGGGCCAGCAACCTGACATCAATTTGGGCCCGAGCGCTCACGGGATGGCAGCCATTGCAGCTAACTCCGAACTGCCCTGCCAAACCACAGACTCCTGCGGCCCCGAGGGGTTCGAGGGGATCAAAGGTCGTGCTTGGCCCCCTCGCCCTGCCGCTTCACGACGGCAATCAAGAATTCAAATTGAATGAAGGCACACAAAAAGCGCAAGGGTTTTCAGAGGCCGCGCATCTTGGCTCCCACCCTGCACCCCAGATCTGCTCTGCCCTGGTCTAGGGGGTGGGAACTAGGTGACAGGAGGGCTCTGGAGGTGGGGTGGGGCCTCCTGACCGCCCCTCCCAGCCTCATCCCCTCTTGACCTTCCCTGCGAGAGATGCTTGCAGCATTTCATGATAAAAATGAGGCCCGAGGCCTGGCTACCAGGCTGATGCCTATTCTATGACCGAGAAAATGGCATTTCAAAAGGGTGTGGTAACCTGCCCCCAGATCGCGGGCTACCTAGTGGTAGCAGAACCAAGACCAGGGGCCGAGCTCTAACTCCACAGCACCCTACGAGCCCTGGAGAACACAAACTGGAGAGTCACCCGAGGCCGACTCAGCAGTGATTGAGTGTAGACACTTGCGATGTCTCCACTGGCGGGCAGCTCTCCAAAACCCGGGATGCCTTCTCTCTCTGCATACCCGGGGTGGCCCTTCGGTCAGTCCCGAAGGCGAGAGAGAGGTCCTCCTCGCAGTCTCCATGGCCCCTTGGGACCCACCCTGCCGGGCTGCCAGATCTGATCGCCCAGCTCCTGCCTCCATTCTCCAGCTAGCCTAGCCTTCCGGGTCACTGAAATTGTGAGGCCTTCCCTGTGCATGGCTTCGGGCTGTCCTTTTGGCCGTTAGAAGTTTAACAAAAGGCCTTTGAAATGGATCAACACTTGAACAGCTGCCAGGGCAGCTACAGCCTCTCTTCTGCAGACTGACTTTGAGCCTGGTTCCCCAACCGCATTCCTGGGCCTGGCTGTCGGGCAGGGCGGACAGAGGACCTTCACCTTCACGCTGCCGGCATCCTCGCTCATCTCCTCCCAGAGCCACTTGAGTCCCCAAGGACCAAAAACCAGCCCCCAGACCACTGGGGCACCATGGGGACTCACCACGTGACCCGGAAGTGTTCGCACGGTCACCAGCAGGCCCGACACGGTCCCGTGTGTCTGCAACCCTCACTCCAGTCCTTGTAAAAACCTTCTCTAGAGAAGTCTAAATGGCTGCGACCGTCGAAAAAGGGTTGGCAGCATCTGAAGCTGTGACCCCAGTTTCTGGGGTGGAATTTCACAGTTTGGCCTCGGGTGGGAGAACTGGGAGAGCAGGGGAGTCCTCCTGGCACCTCTGAAGTCACACCTCCGTCCAGGCCCACCTAACCGGGGCAGGGAACCGGCTGTGAGTGGATGCCAGCCCCGCCCCTTGGCGTTGGCCCCTTTAAGACCGGTCACCTAATCGGTTGGCCCGCCATAGACAATCCTGGATCACATGCAGGATTGAGAGAGCTTCGGTGAGAGAGCTTCGATCAGTTCTTTGCATTTGGTTTGTTCTTGGAAAACGGTGATGCATTTTCAGTGTAGCCTGATAGGGGGAAATGATATATATGATTCGTTCCAGAATCCAATCCAAAAATCTTTAAAAAATCATCTGCTAATTTAGATGCAGCCCACATATTCCTGCAAGAAGAAAGAACTTGGAGGTAACTGGAAACACCCCTCCACATACCCCATCTTTCCCACCGGGAGCTGTGCAGACACCTCCTGCGCGCCCTCACCCAGAACTCCTTGTCAGCAGAGATGTGCCTGAGGTCAGGGTCACAAATCCCGGGCTCTGGGACAGAACAAGTCCATATGTGAAACTGGATGCTGGGGATGTGAGTATCGCCAACCTTTGATTTTTATGATGCTGTAGCCCAGATGTCTTAGTTTACACACATGTGTGCTGTGTTGGAATAAGCCCAGACTTTGAAGTCAGACGGACATGTGCTCCAGTCCAGATTCTGCCATTTACTGACCAGCTTAGCTCGGGCAAGTCCCACAGCCTCTCAGATCCTCGGCTCCTCCGGGGACGTGTGAGGAAATACAGTCACGTGGTAGTCGGGCGTCAAGGCGACCCACCTGTGCTGGGCACCTGCCTTGTGCGGACTGCTGGGAATGTAAGAGTTTAGGGTTCAGGGCTATGGATGGAGGCTCTCTTGCCATTAGTAGAATGGGAACTTGAATGTCGTAGGGGAACCTGGCCACGCTGGATCAAGCCATAGATTGCATGCCCCCCATCTCCCATGCCCGTCTGGGGCCCTAGCATCCCCCCAGTGAGATGGGGCCTGAACCCCGAGGGAGGAGCCTTCCGAGGCGACACAGGCATTGCCTCGCAGCTCAGAGGTTACATAGCTTAGATTTTGTTCTTGCAACCTTGAAGGTCCAGGACAAGTGCTTTGCATATGGGGCAAAGATTCTGGTGTTTTATGGGAAGTCATTCGTTTGTGGTCCTACCAGAGAGAGACTGTGGAGAGGCTGCCAAGGGCAGAGGATGCTGATTTGCCGAGAGAGAGGCAGTGGCTCCCCTGCCTTATTGAAGGGGGCTCGGTGGCTGTGGAGCACCGCGAAAGGCTGGCCTGGCCCCGGAGGCTTGTGAGGCAGGACTCGGAGCTGCCATGTGGCTGCGGGTGTCTGGCCACACGGGGAGGGAGAGCAGGGAGCTGGCTCTGGGCCTGGTAACAGGCTTATCAAAGTCTCATTGACTGGCCGACTTTGATCTCTATCCTCAAGCCTGAAGAGGTAACTCAGATGTTCAGTGATTAATTGCATTTGGGTAGGGATCACATGCCTTCGTGGTGTCTGCCTGTGGCTTGTAGGGACAGAGCAAGGTCTCTGTCGGCATCCCTTCTGAATGAAGGTCAAAGTTCTGCCCCGTGTGCCCCCGTCGTCATCTGCACAAAGCCAGCCAGGGCAGCCATGCGCCTGCCTGCAGGGGAGGCTCAGTAAATGTCACTTTGCTCCCTGCCTGCCCGGGTCTGACCTCACTCACCATTTCGGAAGTGGGGCATACTTGGACATTCTGGGAGAACGCCCCCAGGCTGGAGTCCTGTTTTTATCCCTATAACAATCTTAATGATGGGTCAGGCAGGTAGTGACATCCTGGTTATGGGATAAAGGGCCCTGAGTCACCAGTGGATGGGGACTTGTCCTTGTCCCGCATCCAGATAAGAAGTGGCTGCCCGTGGTCAGGCCTTCAGGCTCTGGGAGCCCAGCCCCGGCTCTGGCTTCGAAGCCCTGTCGCAGCCATCCGCGCGGTCCGCGGTTGGCTGTGAGGTCGAGGTGGGGCCAGCATTCCTTCCTCGGCCGTGTGCCTCGCAGCTGGAAGGAAACTTTTAGAGCCACCAGGGTCCCTGTCATCTTGGAAATGGAGCTGATGCCATAGTCCTGTTTTGGACTTTGCTTGGCCGTCTAGATTTGAACCATGTAAATGCTTCCCAAGCATTAATTCCTGGCCGGGTGTGGCTGAGACCAATGCGTTGCCCCGGCAACCGGGTCTCCTACCTGCAGCAGATGCCTCCAAGCTCTGCTCTTGCCTCCTCTCCCCTCCCTCGGGCCCGGCTCCCTTCTACTCCCACTCCCAGCCCTGCTCCGACATCTCTGAGGAAACTGCTAGAACCCACTTTGCCCGCGAGCTCGGACAGCATAAAGTGTCTACACCCCCTGTCATCTCCCCGTAGCCCTTAACCAGCCACTGACAGACACTGGGCATAAATGCTCTGGCTCCCTTGTCCCCAAGCCAGATGACGGTAAAGAGTGGCCTGCACTGTCTCCGGCTCTGCCCGTGGGTCTAACTGAAGTCCCCTTCTGTGGGACGCTGCAGGACATCACGCCCTTGCTGGTTGCCTTCCCCGCCCTGGGCCACCTCTCTATTCCCCTACAGATTGTTCCGAGACGATTTCCCAATAATTCACATGAATTCCCGTCTCAGGGTCTGCTTCCGGGGAGCCCAGCCTGCGACAGTTGTGAAAAAAAAAATGTAACTATCTAACCAAATATGATATCTTAGATTATAATGGCCTCCCACTGGGGTCCCTGCTTCCAGAATCCCACCCCCTCATTAAATCCTAAGACCGTCTCGGTGACACGGCTCTGCCGCTGGCCGGCTTCAAACAGCTCCTCTGCGAGGCGGAGGCAGAGGCCATAATCCCTAGCAGAGCGTTAGGTTCCCCTTGATCCGGCCACACCAGCCCCACTAGGACACCCACTTGCCTCGCCCATCACGGGCTAGCACGGCACAGGCCCGGGGGGCGGCGTCCCCACTCCCGAGGCTGCATCCAGCTCCGCACCCTTCGTCCACGCTGTGCTGCCTTCTAGGCTTGCCCTTCTTAACTTCTCTCGACCGCTTCTGTCCTTGTGTCGTCTCATCCGGGGTGGGGGGGCTCAGCACCCCGCCTCACCCCTGAGCACCCCTGGGCATCTCTGCTTGGGCCCGCATTCTGTCACTGTTACGTCATCTGCTCTAGGTTCACCTGTCACACGGTGAGGGCTCAAAGGGGACAAAGCCTGGATCTGACCTTCGCTGACCCTGCCCCTGAGCCTAGGACCGTGCATGGTACGTGGCTGGCACCTACCGGTGGGGGTCACATCGACCTGGCGATGCTCCTTGGAACACGGCGCTGTGGTCTGACTGTGTTCCCCTCAAACCCTCTGCCCCAAGACAGTGCTATCTGGAGGCGGGCCTTTGGAAGGTACTTCCGGTTAGATGAGGTCATGAGGATGGGACCCCACAGTGGAATTAGCGCCCTTATAAGAAGCGGGGGAGAGAATAGGGCCCTGTCTCTGCCACCTGAGGTCGCACCGACAAGAGGGTCGGTGGAAAGCCAGGAGGAGGGCTCTCTCCTGGAACCAGATTGGCCGCCGCCTTGATCTTGAACTTCCGGCCTCCAGAAGTGTGAGAAATAAATTTCTGTTGTTCAAGCCACCGAGTGTGTGGAATGTTAGGGCAGTCAAAGCAAACTAATGCACACAAGCACGATAAACCTAAATAGGTACGTTGCTGAGTAAAAACCAATACGAAAGCACCTCTCCTAGACTCGAGGGTCTACACCTGCTAGAAGTTTTCGTTTGTCTGTTTTTAATTCTGGGAGAGGGAATTAAGGCATATCTGGACGTTATTTTAATCTGCACGTAATGACAACACTGCCATCATTTTCTTTTAAGGCTGTCTTGGTCCAGACTAGCCTGAAAATCAGCAGACTAGCTCCCTGGCCCCTACACCTGGCCCTGAGTCTCCGGAGCACCAAGTCCAGTGGCGGCGCAGCCCACAGCACCGTCTGCCACCACTGTGCCCACGAGCAGAGGCCGCATGTAAAACTGAGCCGACACGCTCTCACTCAGGGGTCTCGATGTATTACGTTATCTGCTTCGCCCCACCTTTTCTGTTTTACTTTGAATTTCGTGACTTATCTGCATGTGACGTACGGGGCAGACAGTGAGGCGGGTCTCCCCACAGCTGCACAGCATCACTCCAGCAGGGACAAGAGCAGAGAGACGGGTCTGGAGGGCGCCATCCTGACCCCTTGCAAGGCACGTGGACATGAGCTGCACTTTCTCAGGCCCAAAGTCACCACTGGTTCGCTGAGGCTCGGCTGGAAGGTGTGGTGCGCACGTTTCTGAGCACGGGGGCGCTGGGCGAGAAGGCGTCTCCTAGACCCGGCCCTGTTCCCTTCGCATCTCTGGCCACGGCGCCTCCCGGGGCCTGCGGGACTCCCGGGTGGCGCCTCCTGCCCTTTCGGTGCCAGCCCGTTGGCCTTGGCTTTGCTGCCTCTGCCAGCAGCCAGCACTGCCCTTGCCAGGAGCTCTTAACTGTGGCCCCACAGCCAAGGCTGTGTAGCTCCTCACGGAACGAGGGGCTGTGCAGCTTCCTCTCCCACTGACCCCAGGACCCGTGAGGCCCTTCCTTCCGTGGGGCCCTTCCTTCCAGGCCATCGGCCCTGAAGAAGCAAAGCAAGTTCTCCTCTGGTCCCCTGATCCCTGCAGGGAGAGGCTCCCCCCGGGGCCCACGGGGACAGAGACCCACCCATGCAGGAACCCGTCCTCTGCTTTCCGTGCAGAAAGCCTTGGGGTTGGGGCAGGAGAAGAGTTAAGTTCTGGGCTGAGGCTCCAGTGCTCAATTTCTTTATTTCCTGTGGATGACATGGCCTTCCTACAACCATGGACACATGTTGCTTTCATCTGTTTCGTTTCAAGACATGAGTACACTCGCTGGAAACTGTGCTTAATAGCTAAACTCAAAACATTTGGATTTCCTTTCCTTCTGGACTCTGCTGGTATGCTGCATTCTCTTCTGGGTTCGTTTTTTGTAATTTTTTTTTTTTTTTTGGGTGGTGGTGGCATGTTTTGTTTTTTTTTTGTTTTGTTTTGTTTTTTGCAGCCACCATTTTTAACCCAGCAAAAAGAAGCCGGTGGCTTTCCTAGCCAACTGTCTCAGATCCATCCACTACATATGGGCTATTTCATTGTTATTGATTCGGTTTTTGGCGGGGGCGGGGGTGTGTGTCAATGGATTATCCAACCCCTGGTTGTGGTGGGTGAACAGCATCTCCCAGCCTCTTCCCTTGCCCAGCCCCTGCCCCTGCCCCTGCCTGTCACGCAGAGGCCCGGCCTGCTGTTCCGCAGGACGGGCAGGCGGGTTCTCCTGGAGCCTGCTGCATCCTTGAGCTCCATGACTCATGGCTCACACTTTCTGAATGGAGCCTCCAGAACGGAGGTGAGCTCGTCAGTCTGGACCCAAGGGCTGTAGGGAACAAACAGGCCTGGCTGCCAGAGGGGGTGGGATGTGGACAAGTCTCCCCGCGGCCAGCACTCAGAGCAAGCAGGCCAGCGTCATCTGGTTGGAACCGGGTTTGCCTCGAGTTTCCAGACCCGGCTGCAGCCGCTCACGCTCCCCGGGGCCAAGGCGGCATTGTCTGTGGACACGGTCTGCGAGGAGAGCCATCGGTCTGCTCATGGAAAAGTCTGAAGAGTGGCCGCCTGCCTGGTCTGCGGCGAGGGCCCCATGCTCAGCACGCCCAGTCCCCACCAGGCTCCCCAGAGGACCTCAGCCTCAGCCGTTCTCCTCTGGGGAGGCCGGGGTGGGAACGAGGAGAGGGGCTGCAGCCCATTTCTGAGCATGAAGGGAGGGGGACGTCTACAGGGCACTCACCGTAGTAGACGTGGGCCTTTGTGTCCGTTGTCTCACTTCGCCTTTCCTGTAACAGGGTAGGTCGTTCCCATTTCACAGCTGAAAACACTAAGGCTCAGGAAGGGCAAAAAAAAAAAAAAAAAATGTGCCCAACCTGTAGAGCTTCTAAGTGGCGAAATGGATATGAGTCAGGCTTGAGGTCTCCCAAGCGGTTTTCTTCTGGGTGGGGGGTTTGGGGGTGCGGCATGCGGCGGGCTGTGTTGGGAAGAGTCCCCACACCTCCCCCTCCTCCCTTCCCCCACTTCTCCCCCCTCCAGGCCTCTCCTGCCCAGCAAGCGGCATCTCAGGCAGGTAGGAAGGATGTCCACAAAAGCTAATGGATGGGTGGCTGTGGCTGTGCGCACTCTCCCCGGGACGAGAGGACAGGACGGGACGGTGCAGGCCGGTCTGCCGCCGCCCCTTTCAAGTCCGCAGATCTGGCCGGGAGTCCGAGACAGCAGGAAGTGTGGAGAACAAAAACTTCAAGGGGAGAAGCCCGCGAGGGGATGGAAACGCTCGAAGGATTCCAGGGCCAGGAAATTTATCACCCTTATCTGTTCAGACTCGCTAACAAACGTCCCCTCGCTGAGGAAACGGACTTCAACTTCTATAAAACTATTTATATATTTTCTTTCTATGCGCTTGTCTGGTGGTTCCAGGCCATCCGTTCTTCTGGCTCGCGTGTGTCTGGGCGTGAGCATCGGTGCAAGGCAGCGGCCCAGACGCAAATGCAGATTTACCGCTCATTGTCTAAAAAAACGGGATCGGCACGGAACAAACAATGCCACGGTCGTTGCCTTCAGAGGTGACCTTTCGGAGAGGGACAAAGTTCTGTTGATGTGTCATGGTGTCCCCAGCAGGCCCTGGTTGGGAGTGTCTGATGCCACAGTCCCCTGATGGAGACCCTGGGCGGCACGACCTCCAAATGTCCTTGATTGGCAGCTCTTCCGTAACCATGGTGAGAGGATGCGATGCCAAGCTCATTTCAGATAGTCAACCTGTTAGACGAAGGCATTCCGAATCCGTGGGGGTCACCCAGGGATGGCCTGGAACGCCCTCCTTGGCGGTTAATTATTTCATTAAAAGTAACATAAAGTCATCATAGAAATTCTGGAAAATATAAGATAATATTTTTCGGTTGCAAGGCCCAGAGGCCCAGTCAGCTGACCCCCAGGGGAGAGCGTGTGTGCCTTGGGGGGCTTCTCTGTCCCCCAGGACAAGGCTTCTCCTTCTGGTCCCTGTTCCCACATAACATCAATAAGGCCCTCGGTCCATGGCAGCCTCACTCTGGCCCCCTGCCGCAGCTTTGGCTCCCCAAAGAACACAATTTCTTATTCTGTTTCTTCGATGAAATTTCTGGGCTCAAGAGAAAAGCTGCACAAGCCAGCGCACCTTGCTAGGCCTGGCTACTCATGCCATGTGGTGCCAGGCAGCCTGTGACGGGCTGTCCACGAGTGACAGGGCCAAACCTAGTCTGAGTCGCTGTGCCCAGACAGGGGCTGGGGTCACATGGTACGAAATGCCCACCATCCAGGCCCGCCCCTCAGGCCTGGGTTGGGGGTGACCAGCAACCCAGGCGAGCTCACACGAGTATAAAAAGCAAGAGAAAAATGATCCATAATCCCACCACTCCCTAGTCGAGTCTTTTCCCTACGCTTTTTACCTGGTCGAATGCACGTTCTACACAATTTTCGCATCTTGCTTCTCGGAGTTCACTTCATATCATAAACATTTCCAGTAATATCAGTACAACTCCATTACCTTTTTAATGACTATATAATATCCCTGTGTACTACCTATATTGTGTATATAATTTACCTAATCCTCTAGAGGATTATGAAGGTTATTTCAAATTCCTACGATTATACATGGCCTGGAATGCTTGGAATAGCATCGGCACACAAGATGACATCTAGACTCGTTAATTCTAGGTGTGTTTGGGAAATCTGGGGCCTTCTCCAGAGACAGAGGGAGGACTGCTCTTCAGAAGAAGCCACAGGGACAGAGGGTAGAAGTGGGTCCCAACCTCTTAGCCTCTGCCCAAGTCCATGCTGCTGTTCTGGAATGCTGGACGTATGGACAGGACCAGAGACCACAGGCCAGCACCTCTTCCCCCGTCCAGGGAGTCGCAGGCGTCCATGCTCCAACCCAGGCTGTGTGTGCAGATAGCAAGCAGCCGGCTGCCTTCTGAAACCTTCTCTTTTATCCGATGAGCCTGGCCGCCACCCGGCCCATGGATAAGACGTGCAGTGAGGAGGGGGAATGGAGTGCAAGGGTTCGAGGTGCTGGTGTGTGAGCCCCCGCTCGTGCAGGGGAGGGCCTCGGGCAGCCCGGAGTGGCCTGGGCCACAGAGCGAGTCGGAGCTGGACCAACCCTCCCCAGTTGTGCGTTATATTGTTTAGAACACGTTAGCCAACTGGAAAATTAATAAAGTGTCTCTTTAGCTGGATGGCTCCATCCTTCAAACCAGCAGCTCGGACCCGATGGCTTCAGATGTCTAGGCCTGTCGTTCAGAGCACGGGAGGCGAACCCTGGACCAGTGTTCTCAGGAAAACTCCCGTCTGCTAAAGAGGGCAGAAGGCGTGCATCCTGAGCCCTGGGCCCCGAGGCGGTGAGTTCCCGGAGGCAGAGCTCACACATCCGTCCTGGAGGGACGTTCGCCAGGCAGCCCCCTCCAGCTGGGGCGCCCCCACCGCCCCAGGGGGTGACTAAGCAGTTGACATCCTCCAAGGTGATGATGGCCCACCTTGAATTCCCCGCCTCACTGGGAGGATCCACGTGTCAGGGAGCTGGGTGACCTTGAGCTGTTGACTTACCATCCCTGAGCCTTGGCCTGTGGCTGGTGACAGCCCTGTGCACGCTGGGGAGGATGGGGAGTCGAGAGGCTGCCCTCCCCCGAGCCTTGTTCTCCCCACTACAGGGTTCACGTTCGGCCCTGCCACTGTGTGCTCACTGCCCATGACCTTCACCGAGCACCCCGAGCTTTCTAGATGGGCTGGCTTCACGGGCGTTGGGTCTGTGCCATCCCATGGGGCCCCCACCTTCCTGCTGGGTCTAACGCTGTGTGTTGCCATCTTGAAATTCCTCAGAACTGCAAAACAAGGGGGAGGCCCACATTTTCGTGTTTCACTGTGTCCTGCCTCTAGGCCTGTGATTCTCGTAAAATCGGTTAATAATAGTAGTGGCTCAAGGGAGTGGTTGGCGGGGAAGTACATGAGATGACCCTTGAAACCCTCCCCAGAGGGCCCAGCCCACAGGAAGTGCCTCTTCCCCTAAACCAGGATGCTATCACAGCCTGAGACCTCCTGGCCCTCAGCGGGACCCGCCCTCCGATTCTTACCTGTCTCTCCAGGGATGTCTCTTCCTCAAGCATCTTCTCTCTCCCCGTGGACTCTGAACCAAGGATTCGAACATCTAGGGCTTGCGGAAATGCCATCCGTCTCCTCGGAAAGCTTGAAGCCCTTATCTGGAAGGAAACTACTAACGACTCTGTCTCTGGTTTATGGCGGCTTCTGTCTTTATGGCCTTTTTACTGCGCTCAGCCCTGGGGGTTCAGACAGTGCCGCTCTTTGTGTCGGAAGATGGCGCCAAGGAGGAGCCATCCGGGTGGCTGTGGCCCGTGACACCCACCTTCCTTCTGGGGACAGACAGTTCAGGGTAATTCCTGATTCGGCCCAGAAGCCACACACCCAGGCCTGAGTGTGGCAGCTCTGCCCAAGCCCCGGGATCAGCTTCCTGGAGCCGACGTGCCCCGAAATGTACTAACAGCAGCAGCGGTCACTCTGTGCTGCCCGGCGCTGGACCCCGTGGCGGACACTTTGCATGCACAGTCTTGAAGCCCGCAGCACCCCGGGCCTGTTGGGTACCCAGGACTGGTATGCAGGAAGCATATAAAAAAAGAGAGCTTGAAAATCATTTCATCCTTAAACAACCCTTGAATGAGCTTATTTACCCAGAGCTCCATTTTATAGATGGGGAAATGAAGGCTTAACAAAGATATGTACACAGCTCACTCAAGGTCACTGCTGGTCCGTGGTAGGGTCCGGGTGTGACACTTGATTTATATATCTGACTCCAAGTCCAAAGTGTGGTGTTGCTTCTCATTCATTCATTCCTCTGCTCTCTCCTTCATTATGTCACGCTGGATACACGGGGAGTGGAAGGCTTGGTCCCAGCAAATTCGATAGCTCCGTGTCGGTCGGTTGTCCAGACAAGCATCCCTGGACCAATCTGGCACCTTATCCATACAAGACAAATGGCCCAGGCTGCGTGCAAGAGGATGGGAAAACGGCTTCTAGGATGGGGTAGCTATGGCTTCCCGTCTCTGTGTTCACCTTTGTCCCCTTCTCTCCCCAGCCTCGGGGGCGCCTGGGTCAGGCCCACCTCAAACAGTGCACCTGTAGAGGAAACAGCTTCTAAACTGGGTGTTAAGGTGTCAGGGTGGGGGCTAATCCATAGCCCCCCTTTCTCTGCCCAAATGCAGAGTGAATTGAGAGCAGGCCTGGGAGGCAGGCAGGTGGAGCTGAAACCTCACGTGTATTTCTGGTCGAGTAAGTGCTCGCAACAAGCCGCCATCCTTGGCTTCCCAGAGCCGTGTCCCAGATCAGGCAGACGTACCGGTGACACGTCTGCCCCTCCGTCCCCTTCCCACCGACTTTCAGCACGACATGCCCTCAGTGCAGGGCACTGTGCTGGCTTCAAAGGCAGTGGGAGACGCAGGTGGGCTTGCGTACCCCTGCTGCAGTGTCTTTTGATGAGGCTCTGCCCGGGGCAGGGGAGGTCTCTGGGAACCCAGGCCAGGCACACGCAGCAAGGGGACCACCCAGGCAGGCAGGGGCACAGGGCACACAGAGGAGTCAATAGTCCAGCATGCGGAGTGCCAGAGAGGCTGGGAGAGGCTTAATCCTGGATTCCATTGTGAGCTTCAAACCTCCCATCCACACGGTGGGGGTGGGGGCAAGGGGGGAGTGCCAGACACCGCTGACCGCCACACCAAGATATCGCAGCTGGATGGACGCATCGAGAAGACACACAGAGGCTGGCTGGTGGGTGAGCCCCGCCCGTGTCTCCCACGTGGGCGCTTCGTCAGGATGTCCTGACCAGCGACAGAACATTCACCCCACAAGAAGGTGTGACACACCCGTGACCATCCTAACACTCACCCCTAGGACTCCCTCTGAACGGGCCTTTTTTTTTTCCGACATAGAATATGAATAAGTTATGGAATCTATACCGAAAAGAATCGATGAAACACAGCATCTTGCAGGATTTACAAAGAGAGGTACAAATGCATAGGAGGAAGGCATCGCACCCCTCCGCCCCAGTCATCACACCCCAACTGCTAAAAATTTGTTAAAACCAGAAGAGAACAGGCCTGTCTGGTGTGCGTCTGTGGCTGGTCACACAGAGGGCAGTGGGTGGCCCCAGGAAAGAGCACACACCGCAGGGAGGTGTGAGGATAAGAAGGACCAGGGTGGGCACCCTGAGCTCTCCTGACCTCTCCCCATGGGGCCCGCTGTGGGGATCCTGGAAGGAGCACCAGAATTGCAAACCACAGCAACGCTGTTCCATACGGAGTCCAGGGAAGGGCCTGGAGGGTGGGAGGTACGGGCGGCAGGTGCCAGCACAGCTTGGGGGTGGCAGGGGAGGGTACTGGTGCTTTTGAGGGTTCAGGTCCTAAGGACAAAGACTTGGTTGACCATTTGCAAGTACAGTTTGGCTTCTGCTTCCCCGGGCTCTGCATCCATGGTTTCACCCAAGGGTGAATGGATAATATTTGAAAGAAGGTTACGTTGTTGCCGACGTGTACGGTGTAGTTAGGCCTGTGATGGTAGCGATGGCATTATCTCCTAAACAATACAGTGTAACAACTATTTACTTAGTGTTTACCTTGCACCGGGTATTCTAAGTGCAGTAGTCCTCAATCATCTTCGGGGCACATGTTCCCAGACGCACACCCCCCCGCGGATGCCTGAAACCACGGATAGTACCGAACCGTGTATATTCAGTGGTTTTTCCCACACATACTCACCTATGGTAAAGTTTAATGCCTCTTCCCTCTTAACTAAGCACTTTGTCACACCCTGGGGCTCCATCGTTTGCAGTTCGAAGTGTGACAGCAAAAGTAGCACGTCTTTCTTTTTCCTCCTTTGCAACTGCAAAAATGGAAGATGCGTTCTGTTTTCCTTTCCTTATTACGTCGAGAACATCCGCCTTTCAGCTTAAAGGAGCCCTTCGCGGCTTCTCTGTGGCAGGTTCGAATCTCCGACACCACTGCTCTTGCACTTGGCACCACTAGTGGGCACAATACAGGTTCCTTGAACACAAGCACTGTGATACGGCGACAGTCGATCCGAGGTGCCGTCGCCCACAGCGTTACTACGGCGACCAAAGGTCAGACACCCCGGGCGAAGGGTCGGTTCGCCTCCCAGGCGGGACAGAGCAGGATGGCCTGAGAGTTCATCATGCTCCTCAGAACCTTTGGCAGTTTAAAACGGACGACTTATTTCTGGGATTTTCCGTTTACTCTTGTCAGGCCGTGGTCGACCTCAGGTAACTGCAACGGTGGATAAGGGGGCACTACTGTAATCTAGAGGTGATGTAAAGGGTGCGGGAGGGTGTGTGTAGGTTCCGTGCAATCACTACGCCATGTCGTAGGAGAGGGACTTGAGCGTCCCTTAGCTGCAGGAAGTGTCACCGTCATCTCTGTGAGGCTTGTGGGTGGGGATGCACCTGTGAGAGGCTTGTGGGTGGGGATGCACCTATAACCTTATCCCCCGTTATAGACTAGTGGGGAGCAGAGGAAAGAGCGAATGTAAGGCAGGCTGCCACGGGCCTGGGGAGACTGGACGCTGACCCCTCTCAGAAACTAAGCGTGCTGGCGACATTTCCAATCAGCCCCCTCTTCGAAGGGGCGTTATTTCCTTCCCATTTTATCGCCGTTAAGAGAAGCGGGTCTGGAACAGCCAGGCTGTTCTTAGATCTCCCCCGAAGTGGCTCATCCTCGCCAAGCGCTCACCAGTTACCGGGCGGGGTTCTAGCCACTCTCTCGCCTCATTTAGTCCTCACGGCAACCCCCAGGACTTCCGTTCCTTGGGGAAACTGAGGCACAGAGCAGTGACAGACTCTCCCAGGTTTAACCAGCGCACCACACACTCCCCTGTCTCAGAATTATACTTCGGGATAAAGAAAATCCTTTCTTCGCAGGGCCCACCGGGCTCAGCCAAGCCCAGAGGCCAGTCCGCCCCGCCTGGCCCCTGGCTCTAGGTTTCTGTGGGTTTCTGGAGAAGGCGCAGCTTCCTCCTGCCCACGGCTTGTGCGTGCGGGTCCTGCTCCCAGCTGCCCGCAGCCCCCACACCCCGTCCCCTCCTTGTGCCCTCCCAGTCCCTCTGCCCTCCTGCCCGGAAAATGGTCACGATAGCCACAGGTTATCAGCGTCGTCCCCCGCCCGCCGCCGATCCCCAGAGGCAGGCGGCTGCTGGCAGCACTCTGGCCTTCCGGCCCACTTTGGGGCCGGGTGCCACCCACCCTGGCTCTGGAGGAAAAGGCCCCTTTTTCTGGGCCGAGCTCACAGTCCTGAGGACCCACGTGGGACCCTCCATTGTCTTGTAGAGTTTAAAGCTGACCCCTTTTTCACAGGGAAATTCAGAGGAGGGACCCCCCTGAGGCGTGGCTGGAGTCGGGGGAGGGAGGCACCTTTGTGGGGGGTGGAAAAGGTTAGAGCTCAGGGCGGGGGCTGGGGGAGGTCACTAAGAGAAGCCAAGTTCGGAGGAAGCAGCCCCTGGACCTGCACAGAGTGGATGGCCGCCTGAGAAAGTGGGGGATGGGGGTGAGGCCTGGATGGGGACGAGGCCTCTAGGGCGCCCTGCGCCCCACGCCCACTTCCTGGGTGGCCGAGCATCTCGTGGCCTCTGGATGCTGCCCTGAAGCTGGGGGCTTCTCCAAGGCACCCCCTGGGCTGCCACCAGGAAGAAACGGACACCTCCGCCCCCCTCCCCGGCCGCTGTCTCACACCTGCCCTTCGCACCTGCCCGCTGTTTTCTAGGCCTTTGCCCACCTTGGACTAGAGAAAGGGAAATGGGAGGAAGCCCCTCATTTTTTGTGACCCTATTTTTTGACCCCCCCAAAAAAATCAGGTCCCCAGATCTTTATCATGTCCTGATTTGTGAATTAATGGAGCCAGGCAAAAAGTTTTACAAAAGGCAGGGGTAATGCATCGAAGAAATTGATTTTATGGGGGAAAAAAATATACTAAGTTCTACCAAAAATAAATACTCAGTTCAGGGGCAGGGAAAATGATATCATCAGCTAAAAGTCTGACCTCCTTGCCTCCTCACCTGTTGCCGTCGGTGGCATCTCGCTTCAGTCTTCCTTGTCGGAAGAGCTGGGGCTGGCTCCAGTCTTGCTTATTCTACTCTTGCATTTTTTCCTAACATTCCCTAAGTGTTGGGGTGATTCATTGAGATGATCAGATTTCGTGGTTTCAGTAATTGCTGTATCTTTTTCAATGCTCAAAAGTCATAGGGGAGAACATTAGTGACAGGAGGTGAAGCTCAACCCACCCATTTTAACGTATGCTTGAGATGCTCATGATTTTGCTAAGAAAACCGTTACATGTGTTCAGCCATATCCGACGTGCAGACAGCTTCTCCTCGTTTGTTCAGGGGACACACTCTCACAATACACTGCCCTTAACATGGTCATCAAAGGACAAATGGTCCAAAGCTCTTCTGGGCCGCCCCGTTCCAGAACTTTATGGAAGCTCATTGACAGGGATTCTGAGATGGCTTTACAAAGATCGTCATCAATCAGAGCATCAGCCCCTCATCCCTGTGACTTTGGGGCACCGCATTTTAATCCTGGAGCTAGTCTCATTGCCCCAGGTGCTCTGAATTAAGAAAGAGAGCCCCCAGCTCCCACCACGATGGAGGCCACCACGTGGGACTGCCCTTGGGAGGGGTGTGGAGTGGCAGCAGGAGAAGGGGCTGGAGGCTGGCCAGAGCCCACCATTTTGCACACACGCGAAGGGCTTGGGGCCTTGCTCGGAAGGTTCCGTGTGTCCAGGTGAGGACCTGTCGCCGGGAATGATGGGGACAATTTTAGATTGTGGGGCGCTCTCTGTGGTAGCAACCGGTAAGGGCATAGTCCCAGGGGTGGGTGGCCGGTCGTGACCTGCAGGCAGGGGAGTAGAGCTGAACCATTGTGCTGTTCCTGGCCCGAGCTAGAGCCGCGGTTGGTCGTGGTTGTGAATGCATGGGGAAAGTGGAGATGTGAGGAGATGTTTAGGCAGGAGAAGCTGCAAGGCCGAGCGACAGGGGGTGAGAGAGTGTGGACGGGGCCCAGGTTTCTAAACTGAGGCAGCTGGGGATGGTGAGATCACTGTCCAAAAAATCTCATCCCATACCAGAGAGGGATTAAAAAGGAGAGAGAGCTGCAGATAAGCCAAGCCACTCACAGGTAAAAGTGAGAGGCCAGTGTGACTTAACAGTTAGGATGTCATTTGCCTGGCTGAAATGGTTTTCCAGGACGAGAGACTGACTGTCTTGGGTTAAGGAGACAAGGAGAGAGGTGTAGACAGCGAGTGTAGATTCCTCTTGAAAGAAGTTTGCCAGGCAACAGGCAGGAGATGAGGATATCGCTACAGCATCTTCAGGTTACATAATGAAGCAGCAGGTTGAGGACTTGACCTGTGGAAGGTTCTATCATAGGAAGCAGAGTCGGGAATCTCTCCAGACGTCCCAGGCTGGCCTGGGACTCTGCCTAGCATCCCGGCCCACTGTGACAAATCCTTCGGAGCCCGCAGAAGCACCTAGTCAGCAGAAATGCTCAAAGCAAATCAAGAAACACTGACAGGAAAGAATAAAGGAACTGATTTCCAGCTTGGCAAACCTTCCCTTTCCAGAAGTTGTTAAAAATGAGCAAGATGAGATGTCAGGAGCAGGAGAAAAAAAAAAATCTACGAGAGAGCTTAGGAACAGACCCATTTATTAGCAAAGTCTCATGTGTTGCTAGCTGGAATGCTGACTTCAGGGTTTCTTTTTCTTATTGTTCACTTCCTTTTCTGAAAACGACCTTTTTATATATATATATATATATGTGTGTGTCTGCTTGACACCATGGAGAAGATAACTTTAAAGATCAGAACCTCTTTCTGGATTTGTTTTAAGATTGATGGTCTCTTCTGGTTCCCAGCTCAGGCCGAAAAGCCCAGCTCCAAGGTGACAGATGGTGAGATGCCGAAAACCCCAGACATTTGTAAAACGCACTTGAAAGTAAATCAGATCAGGGCGTTTTAAATTATTGTTTCCCTTAACCGTGTTTTAAATTTAACATACCAAAGATGAGCAGTTTACTAACAAATACGTTTTCCCCGACACATCTATGGATAGATTTTTTTCAGGAAAACTTCACGTTTTCGCTTGTGGCTGCAAAATCTCCACCTTGACATGCTGGGTCCCTTGTCTGCAAAGGGGAGAGGAAGTAGGGAGGCAGAATGAATGGATGTTGAGTCTGATGTCTCTCCACTCTTCCTCTTTCGTAAAAGGTGAACTATTTATACGATTGGAAGAGAAATCAGAGTATTTTCTTCCTCCTTTTTGGCTTTGTTAAAGTCCATGCTCCCTAAAGGGGACCCACCCCACGGAGGGGCCCGTGGGAACACTGGCCACCATAAAAGACCCGGTGGAACTGCCCAGGGTCTGGCTGAGGGTGGCCCAGTTCTGGGGGTCAAGGCCACACGTAAGTAGGGGCAGAGTGAAGGGTGCTTCAGAGGAGTTTCAGGCTGAAGCCCTGTGGCGATACTTTGAGGAAAGCACCCCAAATCATACTTTTTAGCCCTACCGTGGAAGCCAAGGACAGAAAGTGCTCAGGGCCCCTCCTTCGCCAGCCCTGCCCTGGACTCCTCACCACAGAATGGAGGAAAAGGGGAGGGGCCAGGAGTCAGGACCAAAGGCCAAGTGGTCTTGGGAAGAAGGGCTTCGCCTCCTCATTGTTCAATTTCTCCATCTTAAATGATGGGTTGAATTTGATGACACTTTAAAGGCCCCTTGGCTAGAAAATTCTGATATTTCCTTTTGGGTTCAACGTAGGACAGGCTTTGAGAGGTGGCAGGAAGGCACAGCCCCCTTCGCCTTCCAACCCCCAATTTTCTCTGCAGGGAAGATGGTGGTGATGGGTGCTCACCTCTGCAGGACCTCCTTGGTCAGCTTCCAGGCTCCCACTCTCAGGAGTGGGGCTTCTAATCGGGGGTTTCTTTGCTTTGAAGTAGGGAACTTTCTTCCCAGAACAGGGGACAGACTGTTGAGGGAACAGGGTGACTATGCAGAAATAACCACCATTTTTTGAGCACCTACTGTGTGTCAGGCACCATGCTGGACGTTTGTTTACCTTACTGCTTATCCTTACAGCAGCCTTTTGAGGGGTGTGTCCTCCATTCTACAGGTGAACACCTTGGGACTCAGAGTGGTTAGGTGACCTGCAGTCTTAGGAAAGGTTACCTGTGTCTCTCTCTATCCTTCTGCCTAAACAAAGATACATTGTCTAAGGTGGCACTTTTCCAAAGAAATAAAAGACAACGTCACTGATTTTTAGTGAGCGATGCTTGGGTCTGCGCTCCCTGGAAGTCACCGCTGCTGTGACCTCCCCTCTAGGGACACTTGTAGGGCTGGCTAAAGGTTGGAGACCTGGCCAGATGCCTCTCAGGAGTGCCGAGCCTTCGTTTGCTGGGATTCTAGGATTACAGCCCAGTACATAATTCCAGAAAAGAATTACTCTCTGTTTTATTAAACTTGTCTGCACTTAGGCAAAGTGGACTGTTTATTCTCTGTAGGGTTTTTCTTTAAAGGAGCAGGGAGAGTGAGCATGTGCAGAAATCCATCACCTTGCTTTACAGTTTCCAGGCAACCATGCAGGATTACAACAAGTCACATGATATCGCTGCTGCCAGTGAGAAGGGGAAAATGGAAAACTGTGCTATCTTGAGAAACGGGCTGGGTGCAGGCAAAGGACTTTGGATTCTCCTCCAGAAATATTATCAACAAGTAGTCAAAGACCTGGAGGCTCCAGAGGGCTCCTGGCTTCTCCTAGCCCAGCCTCCCGCTGGATGGGCAACGTACCACCCGATATGAAGTTGGGGCATGGGGAGAAGTGAGATGGAGGGGGAGCCATTGGCCCAAGGTGACCAAGCACCTGCTCTAGAACCCAGGCTCTCTGAGGGGTCATTAGTGAGAAGATCTCACCTGAACCAGGCCCGACTCCTGCATCCCCCTTTCCCGTCCCTCCCTCTGGCTGCTGTAGCCCTGAGATAATGAGGGAGCAGGGCCCGGATGATTAGGGCTGGCTGGGGGACAGTGAACTGTCAGTGGGGACAGCTGGGGGTGGGGGAAATAAACCACCCGTGAAGACCAAGTATCCACTTCCTTTCTTAAAGCCTCCTCTTTCTGATCATTGTTTATTTTGATTTTGGATGTTTTGATATTTCGGTCTCCCCTCCCCCAACACATGGATGTGTGTGCGTTGTGTGTTGTATATGTGTGTACATACATACACGCACACTGTGCTGTTTATATTGTAGACGCATCTGTGGCAATTCATCCCCTTCTGTATAGACTTTTGTTCCTGTAATAACACTCTCTGGGGCCTAAAGACTCCCTGGCACCACAGGGACAGCTTTGCTTCTGGCTCTCCTGGGTCCCTGAGGGGGGTGGGCATGCCCTTGGCATGGATCCCACATATCAGCCTTCCCCAAGGCCGAACTGTTAGAGAGGAGCCGCCCGCAGTGGACTGGCTTCCAGTTTGCTCATACCCAGCAGCTGTCCCAAGGCAAAGATGAGTCATCAGGCCACACTCTCACTGGTCTCCCCGGTTTGCCCTGAGGTGGCTGTATTCCTATAGCCTGGACTGCTGGCTTTATGCCAGCCTGGACTCCTGGGGAGGTGAGCCCAGAAGGGCAGACCATGGACACAGAGAAGCAGGTGTTGGGGAGGGAGATGCCACCCGCCTTGGCACCCGGGAGCTAAACAAGGCCTCTAGTCACTTGTCACAGCCCCGGGGGGGGGGGGGTGTGGTTGAGCACAGCCCCTGTGGCTTGCCCTGTCCCAGCAGATCATGGCGGGGGCGGGGGCGAGGGCAGGGGTATATCTTCCTTCCGTTTTCCTACCCTTCCACACTTCTTGCATGTTTGAAAGTTCTGAACGCCTAATGACAGGTTGGAGGCACCTCTGCATTGAAAAGGGTTTGTCATCCTGTAAGTACGAGAAATGAGCAAATAGACTAGATCAGAGAGCCAAAGCCTTCCACAGGTCTGCTGGTGCTGGCTCTTCCTTTTGTTTCTGGAACAGATTTTGTTTACACCTTTATGTTTTTTAAGAAGAAAAGATGTTAATTATTAGCTTGTCATATGAGGGGTCATTCTATAACAATAGATGAGTAGATAAATAACGTCCTAGGTTTGTGGCATTTTTTCTTGTTACATGAAGTGAGAAGGTTGTGCCTCATAAACGTAATTGGGGGAATGTGAGCAGGAGTTCAAAGGTGACAGTGGGGTGAGGAGTTTTCAATACGTTAAAACTGCCGGTGGAGGGGGAAAAAGACGTCACATGACTGTTTAATTTGTAACACGGGAGGGTGGGGGATGCTTGCAGGAGAGTGTTGGGGATGCGGTTGTTACGGAAAGGTGGTAGGTGGCTGTGTGCTCAGGGGGGTTCTGATGGCCAGGTTGGGAAGCTGGGGTTAAATCTTCAGGGAATGGAGGCATGCTTTCTAAGGAGGGGTCGGATCCCATCGTCAGCACTCAGGCTTGTGCTAGCAGATCCACGGCCCCATTCCCACTTCCTCAAACTCACACACTGCCCTGTGGTCCTCACTCAGCACGCAGGCACAGTGCCTGCATAAGCCCGCACATGACTTTCTGCGTCCCGGCCCGCGATCGCCCTAGGACACTCGGCCTGTCGATCTCAGGGCTAAAACTCCTTTGACAAGATCCTCCAAGCCCAGATTCCCAGGGAAACTTGAATAGAGGTGGAAAAGTGTTTGATGATAGAAAAAAAAATAGTCTGCTTGCTTGCAGTTCTTGCGACGGCCAGAATGCTACAATAAACTGTTGCTTTCCAGAGCTGGGAGGACTAAGAGGAAGACAGAGCAAAGAAGCTAGAGAACTTTAAAGACTGAATCAGAACTGGGGCGGCGGGGGCCTGGCGGGGGGCGGAGGACGGCCGGGACCGGTTAGCAGGGAGCGGAGCGTGCGGCTGGGGCCGGCCGGCCCGGCCCGGCCGGCCCGGCCCGGCGCGGGCGGGCGCCGGGCGCTGTCCCTTTAAGCTGGGCGGCGCGGGCCGGCTGAGCGCGGCTGTGATTGGCGCGGCGGGATCACTGACTCCCAGAGCCCGGCCCGGGGGAGTCGGCTGGAGCCCGCTGCGCTTTGATAAGGTCCTGGCAACTCAGTAATAACCCGAGAGTCGGGAAATAAAAATAACCCCTCATAGCAATGGATTTAGGGACCGCCCGGCGTCCGAGGCGCCCGTCTTCCCCGCTGAAAGCCCTGCTGTAAAAGGTGGGGGTGGAGGAGCCGCCCCAGCAGAGCCGCTTCAAAGGAAGCCCCCCTGGGACAGGGGGCGAGGTCGCGCCAGGCGGCGTTGCGGGCGCCGGGGGCAGGAGGGGGTCCAGGCGGGCGAAATCCGGCCGGGAGGGGCGGTGCGACCCTGACGGCCCCCAGGAGGGGCGGCGGGGCCACGGGGGTCGGCCCGGGGTGCGGCCGGCGCGTACCTCCCTTTCAGGACCGTGCGCTCGGCTCGAGCCTTTGAAGTGCACAGTTAAATCCACAGCGCAGTTTTTGTTGGAAGCGCCCGGAGGACATTTGGTGCGCGGAGTGACTGCTGGAAACAGGACCTGTGTTGAAAGCCGGGCCGGGCGGGGGCCGGTGGGGCCGGGGGCGGCCGCAGCGGGGGCGGAGGCCCACTCGGATCTTTTGCATAAAAGGGGCGGCGGGGCGCGCCGCTTCCCCCTCCCTCTCCGGTAGATCTCGCACTAATCCGGGATTGTTTCCCCTCACCCCCCACCCCTGCTGCGCGACTCCCCATGTTCCCCGACGCCGGGACCGGCCCGGGGGGGCCCGGGGCTGCCGCTGCGAGCCGATCCGGGGTTCGGGGCCGGGGCCCTGCCCGGGGCACCAGCGAAGTCTCGCCGCGGAGCGCGCGTGCGGATCAATGGTGAGTGCGGAGGCCGCGGCGACTGGGCGGCCCGCGCGCTTTGATGTGCCGGGCGGTCCTTTGAAGTTGGCAGGCCGGCTATTTCGGGGCGCGCTCCGGGCGGCTGCGGAGGAGAGCGGCGGGCCGGGCGCCCAGCGCTCCGGGGGGCTTGCCCCGGCTGCCCTGAGCTCCCTGCGCGCGAGCCCCCCTCCCCAGCGGGGTAGCAGGGGCCCCGGAGGAGAGACTTGTGCAAGTGGCGGCTGCGGCGGGGGCGGAGAGGGGGCAGATCCCCCCCGGGGAGCACATCGTTGTCGTTGTTATGGATGTGAGTCGGGTTGTGAGTGTGCAAGGCTTTGGAAGGTGGGATGAAAGGTTGGCGGCGCCCCCCGCTTGCCCTCCCCTCCGCCCCCTCCCCCCGCCTCTCCCCCGCCCCCTCCTCCCCTCCCACCTCTCTCCCCCCTCCTCTCTTCCCCTCCCAGCCACTGGTCCGCGCTTAGGGCCCCTGAGCGCTTGGCCGAGGCTCAGTCTGCGAGCAGGAGCGGCCCGAGCCCGGGGCGTCCGCGTCCTCCGCGCCCCGCCACCCCGCCCGGGCCCCGCGCCCCCCGCCGCCCCGGCCCCTTTTGCGGAGAGACAGAGACTCCGCGCGTCGCCATTTCTGGACGAGGCTGCTGCTTTCCGTGCTTTTGCTGCGGGCGCCTGTGCGAGCGGCGGCGCGGGGCACCGACCCGCGCCCGGGCTCGGGGCGCTGCGGGCGCCTCCCGGGGCTCCGGCCCCGCGCTCCGCGGCGCTGGACGCGTCCAGTCGGATTCGGGCCGCTGGGGTGGGCCGCGGGTGGGGGTCCCTCGGCGGAGATGAGATTCCGGCCTGGGGCTGCCTTCGTCTTCCAGGTAACGGGGCCGTTCCACCTCCCCTCCGCCAGCGTAGCGCCGCGCGACCGGCGGCCCCGCCACTGCCGGCCGAGCCGACCAGCCCCGCGGCCTGAGGCCCGGGGCGGGGGCCGCGCGCACCCGGCCCGGACCCCGAGCCCTGGCCCCTCGTTCCGGGTCGCGCCCCCTCCCCCCGGCCCGCCCCTGCCCTCCTTAGTTCGATCCTTCCCGTGCTGGGAAAAAAGGAGGCTTGTTTATTGGTTAGATAAGACTTTTTCTTTTGGAAAACAAGAGACAGGCTTGATCAGAGTTTAGGATTCTTGGCACAGGCAGGGCTAGCGTGAGACGGTTTCTGATCCGGTTTTGTAGGGTTCACGGCTTCGGGAGGTGGGTTGCGGGGCGGGGGGCGGGGATCACCGGGGTGGCGGATCCGGAGGCTTCCCTGCTCTCTTGCAAAGTTTGAGGATCAAAGTCTGGTCTGAGTGAGTTGATTTCTGGTTTGGGGGAGCGGGGAAAGACAGAGGTGTAGACTGAGTCATATTCTTGGCGGGAGGCGGGGGCGCGGGGAACATTTACAGCCGGGAGGGAGGAGGGGGACCGCGTTTTCCAGCTGGGAGTCCGGGAGCCCATTGCGCCCCGTGCTGGGCGGGCTTCTTTCTCCGTCGAAGATCTTCTGAATTTTTAAGGAGTGGGAAGGGGGAGCGCAGAGGGAAGGGGTGGATGGGGGAATGGGAACCAGATGCCGGGGAAGGGCACGTTTGGAGCTCGAGTTATCTGTGCGCAGAGCGGAGTGGGGAAATTTACCGAAATTGGTTTCACCTGCACACAGCCCTGCGGCTCCGAGTGCGCGTCTTTGGAGTTGATGCTGTCGGGGGAGGGGAGGGGAGAGGAGGGGAACAGCGGGTAGGCGAGGGCCCGGCTGCCCTGCATGCACCGCGCCGAGTGGGTTTTTGGAAGGTTGTCTCACACCTCGCGTGCCCCTCCGCCCCCACCTCCCACCCTCGCAGCTCGCATCTCCCCTTCTCCGCCCCTTCCCCATCAACACCCCCCACCCCGCCCCCCAAGAGTGCGGAGCTCAGATTTCGGCTTTGAAAAAGCAGCGTCTGATACTTTAGATGAGCACCTCGCAGATAGCTGGGCTGCTTGATTTGAATTTGAGGAGTTGAAAAGCCTGTTTACTTTTTTGCTTTGATGTTGGGTAGATCTGGTTTTGATTAGATCAATACCCTTTTCTCTCCCTACCTCCCCCCCTTCCTTTTCTTTCCAGAAAGGAGGCTCAGATGAGCCCCTGCTGACTTGAGAGAGAAGGAGAGACCACGTTGATTGCTGAGAGGAACTGGAAGAAGAAAAAAAAAATTCCCAAACTCAGTGCGGAGAACTCGCTCACCATGAGTAGTGCTGTGTTGGTGACTCGCCTGCCAGACCCCAGCAGCAGCTTCCGCGAGGATGCCCCCCGCCCCCCAGTCCCTGGTGAAGAAGGGGAGACCCCACCATGCCAGCCTGGGGTGGGAAAGGGCCAGGTCTCCAAACCCATGCCTGTCTCCTCCAACGCCAGGCGGAATGAGGATGGGTTGGGGGAGCCTGAGGGGCGGGCATCTCCGGATTCCCCCCTGACCAGATGGACCAAGTCGTTGCACTCCTTGTTGGGCGATCAAGATGGTGCTTATCTCTTCCGGACTTTCCTGGAGAGGGAGAAATGTGTGGATACGTTAGACTTCTGGTTTGCCTGCAATGGATTCAGGCAGATGAACCTGAAGGATACCAAAACTTTGCGAGTAGCCAAAGCAATCTACAAAAGGTACATCGAGAACAACAGCATTGTCTCCAAGCAGCTGAAACCTGCCACCAAGACCTACATACGAGATGGCATCAAGAAGCAACAGATTGATTCCATCATGTTTGACCAGGCGCAGACCGAGATCCAGTCGGTGATGGAGGAAAATGCCTACCAGATGTTTTTGACTTCTGATATATACCTCGAATATGTGAGAAGTGGGGGAGAAAACACAGCTTACATGAGTAACGGGGGTCTGGGGAGCCTAAAGGTCGTGTGTGGCTATCTCCCCACCTTGAATGAAGAGGAGGAGTGGACTTGTGCTGACTTCAAGTGCAAACTCTCACCCACTGTGGTTGGACTGTCCAGCAAAACCCTGAGGGCAACAGCGAATGTGAGGTCCACGGAAACTGTTGAGAATGGATACAGGTAAGACTGGCCAGGGCATGGTGGAGTGGGTGGTGGATGATACTGGACTTTGCATGTGTTTTGAGTTAAGTAAGGTGGATGGGATGGCTGGGTGGATGTGCTGCGAGGCTGACAAAGGTCTGTTGAGAGTCAGGACCTCTGGCCGTGAACCCTTTGATCTTGCTTTTTGTTGTTTAAAGGGGTGGGGGGAGTGATGTACACAAAGCTAAATGCCTGCCATCTTCCAGTGCTAAATGCAAACACTGGCAAGCAGTCTTCCTTAACGTGGGTTCCTTAATATCCCGGGCCAGTCTTAGAAAGGGTTGAGAGAGAGAGGGCAGCAGCTTTTGATGCCTCTGAGTCACCCAATGCACTAAGCACCGGTTTTGGAAGGGGTCATTCACCACCAGTCAGTAGAGAGTGGAATTAATGTGGCCAGGGAGGCAGCTGGGTTGTGGTGGAGACGCAGGAAATAATAATGTGTGTACCCATTGGATGTGGGGGTAAGTGGGATCTTTTGAACTATTATGTGAAGATAAGAGCCAGCAATTGGCTTAACAGCTGAGCTTGTGGGTCTCTTTGTAGAATTAGGTATTTACCCAGCAAGAAACCCTCCTGACGAGGGAGAGCCCTGTGACTTTCCCTAATGAAGGACCCCTAGCCCTGGAGTCTGCTGGGATATTAATCGAGGTTTTAAATGCTTGCAGCCCGAGGGGCAGACCTCGGTTGATTATTTTGTTGCTCAGTGCTGACAGAGCAGAGGTCCTGGCCGGAGAGGACAGGGGGGGCCCTGGAGTACTTTCTGTTTTTGAAGCTTCAAAGACAAACAGTCCTCTACAGAATGGCCAAGTCTTAAGGATCTTGACCTTTGCAGGCAACTTCAGACCTCCTGTGAGAATGAGTTTTTCTGTTTCCTCCTCTGCCCTTGCTGAATATTCAGAGAGAGAATGAGCCTCTTAATTCTAGGTTGTTGCTTATGGCATGGAAGGGAAGGGAGGGTGGGCTCTTGATTGCTATCTGGATGGCTTATCTAGCTAGCCATTGTGTATTTTTCCATGTGTTAGGGACCCGGGCTGCTTCTGTGGAGATTGTCCTCTCTCTGTAGGGAAGGGCATCCAGTGTCCCACGGGAAGAGCAGCAGGAGGGGCGGGTTGGCGGGGTCGGATCCTAGGAGCAGTGATTTAGGGGCAGCCAAGATAGTTCACTCTTCACGCACTGGGAAGAACTAGTTCTCCAGCCACCAGGGGGCGCTCCTATGGCCCTGGGAGCCACGCTCAGACATCTGGTCTACACGTAAGTGCAAACGATTGGCTTTTCTATAGGACCACCTGAAGGAGTTGTTTCAGCATCTTTAAGCTTATGGTTTCAGGTTGTTTTGGAGGTAGATACTGGGTCTGGCCTCTGCAGCTGGGCAGTCACTGGGCACCTGCCGCCACTTCCCTGTTCCATTATGTGGACATTTGGGTAAACCTCTGCCAGCCTCATTGCTGTCCGCTTTGGCAGTGGTCAGGGAGATTGCTTAAGGCCTGGGGTAAGGCTACGTCTCCTGGGGCCTTCTTTCTAACTGTGGGGCTTCTGTGTCTCCCAGTGTCAGAGTGTCTGTCACCTTTGTAAATAGCACCGTGTGTGGTTTCGAATGTCATCAGTAAGAAAGCACTCAGAGGCAGGACCCTGCTGTGACCCCTCCCCTTCGTGGGTGGGCAGTAGAGACCTAGCCTGGGGGTGCCCCTCCCCCTTTCAAAGGCCTCAGCTGGGATAGTACCATGATTAAAGTTTAGGGAGATTACTCTTTGTGAAGCTTTTTGATCCTGGAAGCCAGGGCCAAGGATGCTTTGTGCTTCCTGTACTTGCCTTCTTGATGTGGGACCTGTGGGCATTGTTGATACATAGAAGGCCCCTTTCCATGGGCCTCTCGAGTTTTCATACTGTATTCTTGTGTGCTTTCTCCCACTGTTGGACTGAAACGAAGTATTTTACCTGGGCATCACGAAGCCCAGATATGTTAGCTGGGCGTTGTCAAAGAGGATTTAAGCCATACCCATATGTCATTTTTACACTCAAGATACAGAAGGCACCATGGTGTATTGGGAGGTGTCCCAAATTATTCAAAGGCCGCGGTCCCAGCTCTGTCCACCACTTACGACCCCATGCGCCATCTGTAAAATGAGCAG
The DNA here is from genome assembly GCA_004027375.1 of Macroglossus sobrinus. NCBI lineage: Eukaryota > Metazoa > Chordata > Mammalia > Chiroptera > Pteropodidae > Macroglossus > Macroglossus sobrinus. The sequence continues at coordinate 72,814 of PVKZ01002844.1, read as the reverse complement.
GCACCATCCCTTCTGTTTATGTCAGGTTGCTATTAGGGTTGAAATAATAAACATGAAAGCCCTTTGCAAAGGGAATTGTTTTGAACACATGTAAAGCATTGTAATTAGTATAATTTAGTAACTATGATAACGATCAGGTATGTGAAAAGGGCAACTAGGTTAGGATACCACTTTCAAAGAGTGACTTTTGGGTTCTAGCCCATATTCACTGTAAAGCTTTAAAGAATCCCCCCTTCCCATGGGTCAGCTTTCTCTACTTTCTCTGAACTTAAGTCTCTTTCCAGCTAGTTCTTGGGACGTGCAGGGGTCCTGCCTAACTCTTTAAGCCCCTCTCCCAATGCACTCATCAAACACGGTACCTGGCGTACGGGACGGGCTTAGGAAGTTAGAAGAATGAATGAAGCGGAAAACCTGGGTGGGGCTCGGGGTCTCCCTTCGTCTGCTGCTGAGGAGCAGGCTTGGCAGCTGGATGCCCAGAGCACTGGCCAGTCTTCCAAGCCCCATGTTTACCCCGGGCACTCAAAGGAGCCTCATTTTTAATGACTTGTTTGTGTCCTTACTGATTTGGTGTCAGGTTTAATATAAATAGTTGGAACGGAAGAGCAGGAATTATCCTCAGAGGGAAGGACTCTGGTTTGCAAGTGGTTGAGTGGGAGGCCTGGGCTTTTGATGGTCTCTATAAATAACCAAGAGCATGAGTGACCTGTTGGTAGAAGCACGTGTGAAAACCCCAGCACACACACACACACACACACACACAGTGGTGAGGTGTGTGTGGAGGGGGCGGGGGGCCCAGGAGCTCAGCCCAGCATTTATTTTGGGAAGGGGAAGACAGCGCTGGGTGCACAGAGCACTCCCTGTGCCCTTCCCGTTCTGCACTGGCCCGTCCTTGTGTGTTGCTGCCCAAGGCGGGGTCTCATCTGTCTCTCATTGGACCCTCAGCTCTGGCCTCACTTAAAATAAGCCGGGCCCAGATGGCCCTCTGCTGGCTCCAAGTGCCTCCTGTTCTCTGAAAGAACTCGCTGATGAGGCGCGTTTTTGTGCGAAGCCATTGGAATCAAGCTTGGCTTCAATTATCACAGAAAATGATGCCATAGGAAAGATATGCTGGAAGCAGTAGGCCACAATTAGGGGATGGGAGCTCCGATGAAGGCAGTTTGCTGAGATACCCTTGTAAACGTTCGCCTGTTCTCTCAAGGCCCCGTTGCCGGATGCTGTCTGATTGTCCCTTGATCGTGGCTGAGAAAATGCTTGTTGAAGACACATGTTGCCTTTTGGGCAGTGACTTTGTGAGGAAATTGTCAGAAGGCTTTTGTGGAAAGCCTAAACAACAACACAGCCCGAGAAGCAAATACTTTTTAAGCTGCATGATTTTGAGAGGGGACCAGAAAGAGGCCCCAAAGGTCAGTTTTGTTGTTGCTCTCCTTAGGGCAGCCTTGCCCTGGTGCCTGGGGAGAGGGCAGGGGCCACAGCCTCTCATCAAGAGATAAGGATAAGCTAGGGGGGAAGAACAGCAAAACATTTCACTCCCCTCAGGGTCCCGGGAGCCTCTGCTACCTGACAACTGAGAGAGTCCTTTGCATGCTGAAGCTGCACACTTGGTCTGCCCAGTGCCAGATGCGTACCATAGGCCTCCACTCTCCCTAGGAATTTAAAATCCTTCCAGCAACTGGGAGCACAAATCCCGAAGAAATAATCAAAGCATCTGGGTACAATTACTGTAGCATAGTTGAGTTTCTTTCCGTTTTTCTCTCTCTTTTTTTTTTTTTAAGTAATCACAAGAAAACAACTCTAATCCATTTTTTTTTAATTATGTGGTCATTTTGACAAAGTTTGGGGTTCTTAAAAATTGAGTTTCTGTCTCTCCCCACCTTCCTGCCCTCCTTCCTCCGCCTCATCGTGTTATGGTTGTAGGAAAATCTAAATACTCCGCTGCCGTCAGCTGAGCTAAGAGCAGTATATTCCATTTTTAACGACTGGTCACACAGTAGCCCTCTATTTTGGAAGTGAAGGGAAAGGAGTTTATTTTGGGATTCATGTGTTCTGGTTGTGCAAAGCTGTGAGCACACAAGGGATCTGAGTTAGGTGCCTTTTTTTGTTGGGCAGGAAGAATGTCTGGAGTCATTTTCTCCCTGGAGGCTGAATTATAACCCTTGCCTTTGGGACATTGTTGATGTGTTAATACCACAAAGATAGCAATGCAGAAGCGGGTGGAAAGAGTGTTTGAATGCTATTTAAGGCTGTTTTGATCCTGCTGTGTGCCTCTTAGACTGAAAAAAAAAAACAAAAAACCCAAAAAAACAAAAACAAAAAAACACAAACTTTTCAGCAAGCCATTTGATGGTCCCAGGCCTTTCAGGGATGTCCAGCAAAGTTTTGAGCTCCTGCCCCATGCCACGGACTCCGTTTGGCACTGGGACACATGTGTGACGAGCACACACCTGGCCCTGCCCTCACGGAGCTTACAGTCTCATGCCCCGGGGCAGGCGTTCAGCACGTAAACACGCCGACTGAGGCTCTCGACTGAAAGTCACCTTCACTGCCGCAGCAGGAAGAGCCGCAGGAGGTGTCCGTTTTTGTCGGTGGAAGTGTGTGTGGAGGATTGAACTGCGATTACCCCCAGAGCACAGTGCCCCCGTCGGGCCTCTCAGAGGACGTGAGAGCTTCGTGCCCGTGGCCGTGTTCGAGCCGCGCGTGTTTTAGGTGGCCGCCCCCTGTCCGTGGGGTGACTCCGTGACTTACCCACAGTCACCCGGCTGGCCGGGAGCTGAGATAGCACCAGCGCTCGACCTCTGGATTTCCATTCTTTATCGGGGCTTCCAGAACTTACTTGTTCTTGTGTTTCTGAAGCTAGGAAGGGATCCCAAAGAAATGGTCTTGTCCATCTTGCTCTAGCAGTAGCCCCGTCCAAACACCACGGACAGCTGGGGACTTCAGGCTGTGCCCATGACCTGCCTGCCCCCTCCGTCCACCGCACCAGCCATTACGAAGTGCTTTCTCCTCTTTCCGGCTTACGAAGCCCACTTCCTTCCGTGGTAACGCCAGACAGAGCCATCCTCCCCTTTTTGAGCTCCCTTATCAACTAAGACTGTTGTTACTGAATCGTCCCTCACTCCTTCTGTTCTCCAGAAAAACCACTGCCCTTCCTTTGCTGTCACCGCCTCCCTCCTCTCCCTAGCCCTGGTACCTGGGGACCCCAGATTGAGGGCCTGAGGATAGAAGTCCTGACCATCCTCATTTAGTCACCATTCAAAGACCTGGGAGGTGGTGAGACGACTCACCCTTTACAGATACGAGAATAGGACTAGAGTGTCCAAGGGGCAGTTCAAGTTCACGCGGCCCAAGGTATTTGATAGGTTCAAGTGCGACGTTCCTCGTTTGCACCTTCTAGTCAGTTCTGCACCTGCGTGACATTTCTAGGATCTGGCTTTAGGTTCCTGTCTTGCTCAGTAGAACAGAATCGAGGTCCCTGCCACCAAGCTCCTCCCGCAGTCCAGACGTGGCTCTCATGGGGCCGAGTCTCCGGCCTGGTGGCCTCCCACGAGGTTTCTGTCCCTCCGCACTCCGTTACCCCCTTGGGTGAGGAGGAAGGACGATGATGTGGCAGGGATTCATTGTGCCAAGGGTACAGCAGCGACAAAAACAAAGGCCCCGCCCGTACTAAGTGCTCATTCAGGGGTAGCCGCTGGTGTTCACTAACACTTTCAACCCAAGGGGGTCGGCTGAGGTTGTTTTCAAGATTCACCCTGGCTAGAAAATGTCATGACCGTGAACGTCACTTCTCTCCCTTCCTTTCGTCACTCCAGATGCACGAGGGAAAGCTCCTTAGACAGGAGCGGGCTCTGCCACCTTCAGTTCCGCCCCCAGCAGCTGCCCCCATTGCACCTGTCACACCACACACGGCTGTGACTCCCCGCCCCCCCCCCTCCTGCCCATCTTGGTGGCACCACCTCTGGCTCACGTGTGCTGCCAGGAAAACCTCGAGGCCCCCTCCTCTCCGTGCCCCTCCCTAGTTCATCCCCACTCTGAGGAGGACTTTTCACTGCTTTTTCCTCCCCTGCTCCTGGGCAGCCTCTCCTCACATTCCTGCTTTTCCCATCCTGGTTCACTGTGCTCCCACCTGTCCCAGGTAGCCATCCAGCCAGACGTGTCCTGTGCATCACTAGCTACACCGGGACTCCCTCCTCCAGGTCACTCATCCTGCCTCTTCAGTCTGGAACTTCTTCAGACGTCGAGGCGAGTCCCTGTGTCAGGAGAGAGAGAGAGGGTGGGGTGGAGCCAAACGAGCCAGTTCCGGCTCTGAGATCCAGGCCCGGCTGCTGTGCTGGGGGGACCACCAAGGGCACACCTGTCAGATGGGCTCTGGGCTCCTCCTCCCTCAGGTGGCTGAGGATTAAAGGAGATGCCGGGTACAGAGGTGTGCCCCTCCTCATGGGCCTGTGGTGATGCTGTCTGCCTGCCTCGTGGCACCCCGTCCCCCCACCCCCGAAGACCGGGGCTGGGTACACCCAGGGTCCAGTGCAGTGCGGGACACGTAGTCGGTGAGCAGAAGCTCGGTGACCACACGCAGAGCGCGTTGACCTTGCGTGGGTTCCTCTCAGCTGTCAGCCCCAAGGTCGTCTTTACAGATGGGCTGCAGGGGCCTGATAGACTAGGTTCTCTTTTCTGAGCCAATCCCTTCTCCTACAAGCGATTTCTTTGCTGTTGGTGTAGACTCGGTGGGCCCAGAGGTGTGGCTGGGTCTTTGTAAATAGGCCTCCCGCAACTTCAGGCTTTACAGGCCTCCCCACCCCTACCATCCTTCACACACACACACACACAGACACACACACTTAAGTCCCTCACTGGTAACACAAGGGGAACGCGACCCAGCAGGGGACTAGCACACTGGTTCTGAGATGAGATCAAGAGGGAAAAATGGGGAGGCCGAGGCCACTGAAGCAGAAGTGGGGACATCGGGGGAGGGGCCTGGACCTTCCATTGGAAGCAGCCATGCTGCTCCTTTTACCTCTGCCGGCCTTAGCAGGCCTGGGAGAAGGTGTCTGGGTGGGGGAGGCGCACAGAGGCCCAGCTCGGGATGGGACGGAGGTCCTAAACATCACCGTGAGCTCTTCTGTCCCATCAGTCCAACGCCCTGGGCCCAGGGTGGAGGTGAGGAGACCATGCCAGACTTGGCGGCTGTTTGCACCCCAGCACCGTGCCAGCAGCTGTCGTGGGAGCTTCAGATGTCTTGGGGGCCCTGAGACTGTATTTTTGTGGTGCAGGCGTGGATAGGGGGCCAGGAGGTGAAAGATGCCCCATCTCCACCGACTTACTCCCCTTTTTATTCCATAGCCTCGCCTCCTGTTCCTCCCCCCTAAGTATAAAAGTGTGTATTTAAAACTTCGCAGGACTACCTGTGGGGTCCTCTATGCCCTGGGAGACCTGCCTTCGGGGGCAGAGGAGTGCGGCCTGCTCCCTCCCCAGGGCGAGGCAGTGGCCCCTGCTCTCTGCCCAGACGCGCCCCTGGCCCCGGGCAGCAGGTGTGGGAGGCCGGCTTTGGGCAGATTGTCGGGCCGTGCGCTCGGTTGTCCTTCCTGGGGCCACCTGGCTACCCGGGCTCCTGGCGAGAACCAGCGATGCACTGCTGTCCTTGTGTCCCTGCAGGTCCTTCAAGAGGTGCGAGCCTGTCAATCCATACCACGTAGGATCCGGCTACGTCTTCGCACCGGCCACCAGCGCCAACGACAGCGAGATTTCCAGCGACGCGCTGACCGACGACTCCATGTCCATGACGGACAGCAGTGTGTACGTATTCTCGTGTCCGCAGCGTGTACGTGTTCTCGTGTCCGCAGCATGTACATGTTCTCGTGTTCGCAGCGTGTACGTGTTCTCATGTCCGCAGCGCGTTCGTGGTTGGCACTGCGCCCCACTGGGCCAGCTGGCCAGAGCCCCGGCCATGCTCACCTGGCTTGCAAATCCCATGTGTGTGTGTGTGTGTGTGTATTTGTGTACACACCTGTGTGATGGGGGAGGGAGAGGGGAGGGTGCCAGGGGTGTGGTGCTGCCTGTTGAGGATGACACGGTCGGCTGGGTAGTGTTGAGCTTAGAGCCTTGAAACAAAACTTGATTAGTACCATCACAAGGAAACAAAAGTAAGGTAGAAGTTGAGATGAGTATCTGTAAGTTCTTTGACTTTAACAACCCATCTTCTCCTTGTCATTTTGCCTGCCTTGCCCGTGGGTGGAGGAGCTTGGCTCCTCTTGAAAGCCAGGTGTCCCATCTGCAGAACCAGCAGCTGGGGGACAGGGTGGTACCCGAAGGGTGTGTGTTCAGGTGCTCATTGTCTTTGAAGGAAAAGGCATCGAAGGTGGTGTCAGAGATTCAGAGCTCTACAGGGCCACTGTGTGTGATGTCCCCTCATGGGTGTGTTTGCATGGATAGCATCCAGTTCAATAAGTGCTGGAATGCCTGCTCCGTGTTGGGGGGTGGGGCGGTTCTGTCTTAAGTTGGGGTTGCTTCCAAAGTCGTGCCCGATCTTGCATCTCTTGCAGATCGATGTCAGGGCCATGCTTTGAGTTTTGGGTCATTCGCGATCACGCAGGATGATCGCTGGATGGAGAACAGTTCACATTCTGTAGAAGTTTCATAGGGTGTGTATGGGGGGTGTGGGCCTGGGCCACCCCCATCTCCTGCCATCTTTTGCGATTCTGATTCAGGGAACCCGTGGGGGAGCCCAGACTTGGATAAAACTGCACAAGGGCTTCTCACCCAATACCCCTGTTGAGAGCCACCTTCTAGAAGTGTTCTCTGAAGCCTTTCCCCCAGATATTTTCCAGTGGGAATTTCTGCACTGAAGGGACGGTTTTGAAGGGCAAGCCCACTGAGCAGTGTGAGTGCTGGCACATGCACTTAAGAGTTTGTTCCTTTTGCTGGACCATCTATTCTTCCAGCTTGTTTGGAAGGATCGGGTGTCTGTTGGCCAGCGTCTTGTCGCTTGGCCCTGGCACCGGTTGGAAGGAAGCGGGGGTGAGGCTGCTTGAGGACTCTAGTATGGATTAAAGTCCTGTGGCTTTTACTGTGTGGCCTCAGATTCCTGTTAGTCAAGGGAGGGAGGTCCTTAAGGTGAAGCGTTGCACTTTAAAAAAAAGAATTGCATTTCGACATGAGTAAAACTAAGGTAAGGACACACATCTCTCATCCAGCATGGAAAGAAAAAAAGATGGAGTTCCACAGAAGAAAGCTTCCCATGAGGCCGAACTCTTTAAGTCATCATACTTGAAAACAAAACGACACTTTGATGGACATAGAGTTTATGCTCTGTCTTTATTGAATAGTATTAGACAGGCATGATTTATCTCCTGTTCTGAATAATAACTGTCAAGATCTGTTGTAGTATTCTCATGGAATACAAGTTGATATGAGGCTGTCTGCCCCCACACTTTGGCACCCCCATTTCAAAAATGGTTTTTCTGTTTTCTCGTCTTTCTGTTTGCTGTCTTTTTTTTTTTTTTTTTTTTTTTTTTTTTTTTTTTTTTTTTTTTTTTTTTTTTTTTTTTTTTTTTTTTTTTTTTTTTTTTTTGGTCTTTATCTATGTGCTTGCTACTGGTAGCATTATTCCTTCAGTTTTTATGATTTTGTGGATTGCATGGGCATCTTAGCATTGTGTGTAAAGTAATGATAAGTCGGATTTGATTTGAAGGGAGGGCATCCAGAGAATCTCCTAAGGCAAAGTAGTTTACATAAGTCTAAAAGGATTTGTTTAGTTTTCTTAGAGGCTCGTTTTGGCTTGCTGCCTGGGCCCCGGCCTGCATCTTGGTCACCATCATCGAGGTGTTATTCTGGGTTCACAATGAGATAACTTGGGTGTGGTCCTCTTACGTGTTGGAGCATCCCAAGACTCCATTGGAAAGGTTAGCGGTCCCTTGTGACTTACAGAGGAGGAAGCAAGGCTCTCACTTGAAGGCTTCTCACGTGAGAGATGGAACCAGGGTCCAGGCCAGACACAGACCCCTGCCCTTTACCTGGTACCCCCCAACCCCCAGAAGCACAGACATTCCCAACACGAGCTACGTTAGTAGAACCAGTTCATAATGAGACCTTTGAGCCACTTTGAGTTTCTTTTTTATTTATTAGTGATCACTCACACTGCTGCTTTTTTAACGGGCTGGGGGAGGGGGACGAGGGAACGTATTTTATCTTCTTCCCTGTACCCTCCTCCTTCGCCCCCTTTTCTCATCCCCTTCCTCAGCTTCGTAGAGGTGCCCTCCCCACTTTCGCTGAAGCACTGTGGACTTGTGCAGGAAAACCACGTTCGGGGGGCAGAGAAGTGACCTGTGCGAGTCGGCCGTTCTGGGGAGCAGGGGTTCGAGTGTGGGCTAGTAGGGTCCCCTCTGATGCAGAACCAGAAGGGCAAGTCCCTCACTTAGCAGCGTTCTCTTTGGGACACAGCACCTTCCCTTGGGCCCCACATGGCAGAAGCTCAGGTTCCTCCCGGGTGAAGCTGCCTCGGCTTGGTGGTGAATAAATCAGGATGCCAGCGCCAAGAGGAGGAACCTGGAGATGGGGGCTCGTCGTATTGGATCTCATCTTCCTGACGTCAGCGGTGGGAGGTGCTGAGCCTTCTCCCAACCGAGTGGGCAGGTAGTAGGATGTCACCGGGGCCACTGGACCCATCTGGGCATGTTTATGCCAACTGGAAAGGCATTTTTCGTGGGTGCAGCATCACCCTCTCAGGAGTAGTTTGTCCAGGGCTGTGGGCTTCCTGCTGCCTGTAGTGGGCACAAGGAGGTCTTTAGAATAAGAGCTCATTGGACGAGTTGTATGTTCAGGTTAAAGCTTCCTGTGGGTTCAACTGCCAGGCACCGGGGGTCCCCAGGGCCCTCCCTGCTCTCCTGTCCAGCAGACTCGGTGTACCCTAAAAGCCAGGTTGTGCGTGGCACTTTCTGGCCGGCTGGCCCTGGGTGTGTGTGATCTGCTTGGTGTCAGGCGGGTCACCCGGGATCCCAAGGCTGGGATTAGACCCCTCTTCAGAGCTCTGCCAATTGTGGGCCAGGCGCAGATGAGAGCACCGAGCGAGGCGTAGAGTGTGTGGGGGATGAAAAGCCGGACTGAATCGCTTTCAGCCCATTGTTCATCCGGGAAAGCTTAGAGGGATAAGAGGGTAACAGGCCCCTTTGAAATTTCCTTGGCCGAGTGAATAGGAGCGCCCCGTAAAGCATGAAAAGGTCCTGGCTGTTTCTCCTGGTCACAATGGCCAGCTCGGGGGCTGCCAGGGGGGCTGCCAGGGGCTGGGGAGTGGGGCCGGCTGCCCTGCTGGGAGCTGGGGAGGGGATGTGGCCGGGGAGGGGGGAGAGGGTGTCACAGACGGCCTTCAATAGACTCCAGAAGGTTGGAGTTCATTAGATACAAGCCCGGGGAAGCGATCGTCTCGTTTGCAACTGCACCAATTAAGTCCCGGGGTCTCAGTGAGAGGCCTGGGTGGAGGCCAGGCTGGGCCAGCCCTGCGTGTGGGTTTCGCAGGGAGATGATGGGACACCCAGGCCTGGAGGAGCCAGTGGGCAGGGGCTTTAAAGGAATCACCACTGCCTTCCCCCAAAAGCCCACTGCTGACTTCTGTTTTCCCACTAAGTAAAAAGCCGCGTTAAAGATGGCTGGGATTTGGGTCTTCTCAGTAGGCCTCCGAGAAGGCTGTTTTACACGAGCCTGTTCCTCTGAAGCCTGCCTTCTCAGAAGGAATGGCTTTTTCAATTTTTTTTTTTTTTTTCGTTTTTGGAAGTTAGCTCCCAGACGGCTAACGATGTCCTCAGTCTCAGTCTTTGGAGCATTGGGGACAGAGGCAGTGTGGGACCGCTCCTGGGCACGAGGTCTAGGAGGATGAAGCTGGGGGGGGCCGAATACCTAAGAAACAGCAGGTTATTTGCTGCCCAGGTGCACCTGCTCTGGGGGGGGGGGTCACAGAACCAGTGCAAGACATTTCACGCCGGCGGGGGGAGGGGCGCGGGTTGCTTTATTTATCTTTATTTCCTTGTATCTTATTTACGGGTTTGTGTTGGACACCAGGGAAAGCATCCGTCCGTGTGAGCTTCAAATGGTCCCTTATCTCACAAAGCGGGCTTTTGATGCTGGCGGTGATCGGAGGCGGCCTTCTGAGGGGCCGCCAGACGGAGACGCGAGCGGGCGCCCGAGCGCACGCGGCCGCCGTTTCAAAGCCTCCGGAGGACGACACTCGGGTTAGGCCGGGCACCGCCGAGTCGAAAGGCTAAAGCTAATTGGCTCGGCTTAAATGGCAGCTAAGTGGAGTCCACACTTCAAACCCAGCGCGCCCCAGAAACAGCTGGGCCCGGCAGCGGGCTCGTTAGCTGACATGTCTGTAATGAAAGGAGACGGCTCGGGATGGAGAGTCAGGTGCTCTCCAGCCCACGGTTCCCAGCAGCCGGGAAGCTGAGCGTGGACTTTTAGAGCCTGGAAAGAGGGAAGAGAGAGGCCCCCTTCTGGAAGGAGGGGCTGTTTTGGAAGAAGATGCTTGGCCAGGGGAGAATTAAAGCCACATTTCCTTGAAGGCGCCTGCTGAGCCTCTTTGAGCCTCTGCAAGTTGAAGTCTCCCTTGTCCTACAGGGGGTCCTTCAGCTGCCCTGGGTGTAATGGGGTGTGTTGGTCAATATGGGGGTGAGATGTGCTTAAAAATCATTTGTTCCTCTGACCTTTCATTGGCCTGTGACCTGCTTCCTCTGCCCGCCTTCCATACCTACCTCTTTTCTTTCTACATTAGATGGAAAAAGAATAAGAGATTAAAAAAAAAAAAAGGCATAGCCCTGATTTCTGTCTGGGAGGAAAGGAGAAAAATGGGGAGGCTCCTGGGGGACACTCGAGGACAGAGTCTTGGAGGAGCTGGACAGAGGCCTCCCTCAGGAGTGTCACAGTGGGGTCCACAGGGTGTTTTGACCCCTGCCCCCCAAGGTCGTCCAGAAGAGGCCTAGAACAGTGCCATCCACTCTTAAGTCCACAGAAGAGAGAAGGATGTGACATTGTCTTGCAGCCCAGGGTAGCAGAATTTGATTAGCCCAGCATGAGGCCCAGTCTGTGGGACCCATTTTCGGTGGGAGACGGGGACGGGGTTGTCACTGGGGGAAACCAGCTGGTATGCCCCATCACCACTGAGTACTACTAAGTGGTCAGGGAGGACTTTCCAGAATGTTACCCAGATCTCCCATTTCCCTTTCCAGAATGTCAGGTGACTCCCTGGGCCTTAGGGAATGGCACCCCCACGTTCAGACAGGAGGCTTGGCTTCTCCTCTGGAGGCTGGGAGTGGAGGTTGATGAGTTAAGGACTGAATTCGGATCCGGGTTCTAAACCACTGCTGACTGTGATGCTGGTCCTCTATCAGAGGCAGGGAATCAGGGCTTTGGTGAAAGGGAAGCTGGATTATGTGTCAGGTGTGTCGGACCCACAGCGGGGAGTAGGTATGTGGCGGCCGGCAGCCTCGCGTTGCAGTCGGTGACCTGGCGTGGAATTTGGTTACTGGTCAAGACACGTATGCGTGTGAGAGCCCAGTTTTCTGCCATGTCTTATAAGCGATCCCAAGGTGAAAACATTGAGTTTTGGTAAATAAGCTGCAGGAAATTCAGTTAAGTTTCTGGATTGAGAACCTTTATCCTACTTGGCCTTCAAGGGCCCGGTCAAGTCCCAGGCCTTAGCTAGTGGAAGTTCTCTGAGCGCCTGTACCTGCTCTGGTCAGCTGGCTAACGCCGCCACAGCGCCTGCTGGCTCTGCCCCTCTTGGCCGTCCTCTGGGACGGGACTCACAGGTGCAAGTCCTCGCTTTAGATGTTGTTCTCCTTTTCCCCCTGTACCCTCAGGATGATCGATGATCCTCTATGTGCTTCTTAACCGAGGCTTGGCTAAGACGTCACTGATCTGTCGATCTGCCGTGGTCTGCACCATCCCCACAGTGGCCCCGTTCTCTGGCCCAGGTCAGCAGACTTCCGGAAAAGGCAGTCCCTCGGAATTCTAGGGCCTTGCCGATAAGGAGCCAGAAGTCAGACCCCGGCCGCTCCTGGAGGGTATTTTTAGGCCCTGCTATTTTTCACCCACTACTGCTGCTGAGCCAGAGATGTTTTTTTTTTTTTTTTTCATTTCACTCTGCGATGAGCAGAAAGGGAAAGGGAAACAGCCAAGCACCTCATTTCAATATTTACAGCCTCCGAGCATGATTCGGTGTGGAACTGTTTGAACCCTGAGGCTTCTGTAAATAGGTGGCCTCCGGTGGGAAAAGTGTTCCACCTTGACCACTGCACTGCTTTCAGGAGCAAAATTCTCTTTAAAAACATCATAGCAAACTCCGGGTCACATTTCTAATGAGGGCTAATTGGACTGTAGTGTGCAGGCTTTTCTCACCTCCTCCACTTTCTTCTTCTTTAATATAAGGATGAAGGCCATGAGGCCCATACTGCCTTCAGGTCTTTGCTTCGAGGATGTCATTGACACTATACCCCTTCCCGCCCCTGGCATGCCCTAAAGCCAGTGAGTACTAAGTGGTGGGAGAAGACTTCGAACTTGACACTTCTGCCTCACCCCCCACCCCATTGGTACTCTCTCTCTATTTTCTGCAGTGTTCTTCATCAGGGTACTTACCACCTCCTAAGGAAATGTAGATTTTTCTTTTTTATTTTGGCTTATTGTCTGGGCCACACCCCATTAGAATATAAGCTTCAAAAGGGCAGTTCTCTGCTTTTTTACCCACTTTCTTCACTACTGTCTTGCCCAGTAGCCCAGAACAAGGTTGGCTCATAGTAGGTATTCAAATAGTCGAATGAATTGCACAGAATGCCACATAGTAGGGGCTTTCTGTTTACGCCCCACATTGGTCCCTATGTCTTTGACACGTCATTGGTTAGGAGTGGCAGGGTTTGGAGCTGAGGGAAGGAAGAAACCCAAAGAGAGGCCTGTGGTGATGTATAAAAGGGAGAAATTTGGAAATGATGGGAGGTCGACCATTGGAGAACTATGCATACCTTGACGGATGCCCAGCTTGGCCTGCTGTGGCTCTGGTCCCTATTTCTGTTTTGCCTTGGTATGCTCCATAAGGCATACCTGGTTTCCTGATTTGGGGGTAGTATGTTGCCATGGTAATGGACTGACTGTTAGGCGGACCAAAGGGGTCTTAGAATCTCCTGCTTGGGGCACCTGTAAAATAGGGGAGCCTTTACTCTTACTGGGCTGGCTGGAGTGTGACCCAGTTCTGAGAGAACAGCCTGAGAGACGAGCTGACCAAGCTCTTTCCATGTCTGTGGTCCCAAGTTCAAGAGAGAGCCATCTCCAGACACAACCGATGGGCAGGAGATTCAGCCATGGCACCTGGGACGGGAGGCGCACGCCCGTGGAGACGTGTGGCCCTGTCTGTTGACAGGGTATCTGCGTGTCCGGTAGTGTCCTGAGTGCTGAAAGCATCCTCATGAGCCTGTGGGTTCTGTCTTTTCCTTTCCCTTAGAGATGGGATCCCTCCTTATCGCGTGGGGAGTAAGAAACAGCTCCAGAGAGAAATGCATCGCAGCGTGAAGGCCAATGGCCAAGTGTCTCTACCTCATTTCCCGGTGAGTATAGCCTGCAGGGGACAGCGGCTGCTTTCTGCCATGCTGAGTCCTGAAGGCAGGGCATGGAAGCAGGAGGGGAAAGTAAGGAAGGTGTGAGGAGCAGTGCTGGGGTCATCTAGGAGAAGGGGGTGGAAGGGAAGACCAAGTAAGAGGTGCTCTGTGAGTCACTGGGGTGTGACGCTCAGTGGAGCTCACGCTGACCTGCCTGGACCTTTACATTTTCCCAATTCACAAAAGATTCTCTGAGAAAGAAACCAGTTCCTTCCTGAAACCAGGATGTGATAGGTGGTGATCACTAGAATGGAAGGCCCCCGACCTTTTGTCCATTCTGTTAACATCCGTATCCACAGACACCATGCCTGACACATACTAGGTGCTTGATAAACATCTGTCGATGGACTGCGTGAACGAGGAGGCTAGAGGAGTCTCTGCCTCCTGAGGGAGGAAAGTCACATCCCCGGGACGTTCTCCTGGTGTTGACTGTGCGGCTTGGTCTGTTCAGCCATCCACTTACCTGTTTACTCAGCCATTTCTCCTGCCGGTGTCCGACGCTCTGGAGGGCAGCCATTCCGGCCTGTCTGTTTCCCACCCCAGGCCTTGGCTTAGTCCCGCTGTCGAATCTGCACTTAGCACGTGCTCAATGAATGACGTGTGTAGAAGTGAGGATCCCATGAGCGGCTTCTTCCTGGAGTTGAGATGAGAGGCCAGTGTGACATGGACATTTCTGGGACCGCCCCTTCTGTGTCCATGTCCTGGCAGACAGCCAGCACGTGGCCCCCCGTCTTTAAGAGAGCCTCCCATCTGCATTTCAGGAGCTGTGCTTCTGGCAAGACCCAGGCTGCTGCTTAGGGAGGGGAAGAGAATGCCCAGCTTAGAGCAGCATCTCTGTCTGTGAATCCTTCCCGCGAGCTTCCGAGAATCCAATAGGTCCATGGGTTATGTCGCATTTAGAAAATTCACACTCTGAATTGCTAATCCTGTGTTGCCTTAGTGCAGATTATTGGTGGGGCATTCTTTCTGACAGCTCCTTACACGGTCTTGGGCAGACTTAACCTTGTCCTAAAGTTAGCATGTTACGATTACTTTCCTGGGGAAGTATCTCAGTAACGGTACCACCCCCGCCACAAAGACAACAATATGGACGACATAAACTTTTGTTGATGGGGCAGGGGTTTATGTGTGTTAATAAAGAAAAGTTCTATCACCCAAGCTTGTAAATTAGATCATTTCATCCTGGGGTTTGCAAATGGACTTTCTGCACGAGGCAGCCCTTTGACGGGGGGCTGCATGGGGCGAACCTGTGCAAGAGGGGACATCGCCCACAGAGGGGGCTTTCTGTCCCCTCTGCAGCTAAGTGGTTGCCTTGGCGAGCCCCACTCACCTGCTGGGGGAAACACGGGCCTGTGTGGCTTGGCTTTTTGCTGCCCCCACCCCACCTCACTGAAAAGGCAAAGCCAGAGCGAAATGAGGAAGGAGGCAGAGCCACGGAGGAGGGAGCGGGTGGGCGAGATGACAGAAGAAGGACAGAAAGCCGGGCAGTGGGGGTTCTCTCTCTGCTGCTTTTGGCAGGCAATCTCGGTGCCTTTTTATATTCCGCACTTGATTTGGAGATGTTCCCTTTTCCCTTGATAGATCAGCTTCAGGCAGCCAAACTCAGCAGTGTTCTGCTACTAGCCCGCAGCAGCTTTCTTCATTTTCTGTACAAAGAGCCAGAGAGGCGGGGTGGAGAAAAGCAGGCAGATCTAGGACAGTGTTGAGACAACACCGCCTCAAAGGTGCGCAGTGTGCGGCCAGGAAATAAATTACCGCTGCTTCTGATCCGGCCCTGCGACTCCCTTTTTTCCCCCCCTCCCTTTTCCTCCCCCTACCCACCTCCCTTCCAATCTTATTATTATTATTTTTTTAATTTCCAGCTCCCTTTTCTGTTTAGACTCTACTTTTTATTCCTTGAGTTGGTCTCTCTCCCCTCCCCACCTCAGAGAGGCTGCCTTTTTTTTTTTTTTTGATGTTTGACAACAGTCTTTGAAGATTTTCGACTTCAGAGTAGCTACTGATGGGCTGGTTGTACTACAGAGAGAACAAGCGGGGCCTCTCGGAGTGCGACCAACTGCTCCTGCCCAAGGCAAACGCTGGTGGGGACCATGGCGCTCCATGAGGCCGCAGCGCCGGCGCATAAAGCTCGCGTGGCAGCCGGGGCGCGCTCTGCCCGAACCCGGAGCCACCGAGCAGTGTCGCCGGGCCGGGCAGCTCTGGCGTGGCTGCTGCTGCCACCGCGCGCCCTAGCCGGCCAGCCAGACACGCTCTGTCCCTCTCCTGTAGAGAACCCACCGCCTGCCCAAGGAGATGACCCCCGTGGACCCCGCCGCCTTCGCCGCCGAGCTGATCTCCAGGCTGGAGAAGCTGCAGCTGGAGCTGGAGAGTCGCCACAGCCTGGAGGCGCGGCTGCAGCAGATGCGCGAGGTGGGTACCCCTGGCCCTGCCCCGCCCCCGCTCCGTGCCATCCCGGGGTCCCTCCCACTCACCCTGCGTCCCTCAAGGTAGGTATCCCTGACCCTGCCCTGCCCCCACTCCACCCCGGGGTCCCTGAGAGGTCGGTACCCCTGGCCCTGCCCCGCCCCCACCCCGCCCCATCCCGGGGTCCCTCCCGCTCACCCCACGCCCCTCTGCCACCTTCACCCCCAGGATGAAGAGAAGGAGGGCTCCGAGCTAGCGCTGGGCTCACGCGACGGGGTGCCCCCCCAGCACCCCCTCTCCCTGCTGCCCTCCGGCAGCTATGAGGAGGACCCGCAGACGATCCTGGACGACCACCTGTCCAGGGTCCTCAAGACCCCCGGCTGCCAGTCCCCCGGCGTTGGCCGCTACAGCCCCCGCTCCCGCTCCCCGGACCGCCACCACCAGCACCAGCACCAGCACCAGCACCAGCACCAGCAGCAGCAGCAGCAGCAGCAGCAGCACCACCCTCTCTTGCCGCCAGGCGGCAGGCTGCCCCCTGCCGCCGCCGCCTCTCTGGCTGGCTGCCCTCTCCTGGGCGCCAAGGGCTTCGTGACCAAGCAGACGACGAAGCATGTGCACCACCACTACATCCACCACCACGCCGCCCCCAAGACCCAGGAGGAGCTGGAGGTGGACGCCGCGCAGAGGGCGCGCTGCTTCTGCCCCGGCGGCCCCGAGTACTACTGCTACTCGCGATGTAAAAGCCACCCCCGGGCGCCGGAGCCGGGGCCCGCGGACCAGTTCGGGTAAGTGTGGGCAGACCCCACGGTCCGGCGGAGGCTTCTCTGCAGACCAGCGGGGAGGTGGGGTCAGAGGTCACAGGCATTCTACTTCCGGGAGGAAGGGAGGGAGGCGCAGGGTGTGTGATGGGGCAAGGGGAGCAGGTGCATGTCACCTACTCCCTGCCTGTCTGTCCGTCCGACTGGGGTAGCCTCAGAGATGTAACGTGGTCTGGCGTCCCCACAGCGGCAGCAGGGGCAGTACCCTGCCCAAGCGCACCTGCAGAGGCTCTGAGCCGGGCCCGGCCCTGCCCTCCCGGGAAGGAGCTGGGTCCCTGCAGCTGCCCGGGGAGGAAGGAGACAGGTCGCAGGACGTCTGGCAGTGGATGCTGGAGACTGAGCGGCAGAGCAAGCCCAAGCCCCACAGGTAAACACCGCAGCCGCGGCTGGGCATCAGTCACCATGAGGCACTGTAGGGATGGCTATTTTTGCCTTCGGCCAGAAACTAATGTGACAGGACTGTTTGCTTCTGCCATCTTAATATTAAAGGTTGGACTGAGCAGACCACAAAAATGCCATGTTTTTGGCAGTGCCCCCTGTTCGTATTACGGTCGTTATTTTTTTTATTCTTTCTTAAGGCAGAATAGAGAAATTTCTCTTGAAGTCACATTTTCCAGTTTTTCTAACCCAGTTCCTTTCCTTCTGCGTTCTCTCTCCTTATTCCATGTTCAGTGCCCAAAGCACAAAAAAGGCCTACCCCTTGGAATCGACCCGTGGGTCCCCAGCGGAGCGAGCAGGGCGGCACCACTTGTGGGGGGGCCGTGCCCACCCGTTTCCCCAGGACCCTGCGATGCCTCCCCTCACCCCACCCAACACCCTGGCACAGTTGGAGGAGGCCTGTCGCAGGCTGGCCGAGGTGTCAAAACCCCCAAAGCAACGGTGAGTGGGAGAGGCATCAGGGGTGCAAGGGAGGGGGGTGGACACCTGGCTTGTTGCTAAGGGAAGGGTCTTCTTTGCTGCTGGGTCCAGATCCTTCCTCAAGGAGGAGGAATTGCTTCTGGCCGCATGAGATTCACCTTTCCAGCCTCTAGTACTTGTTCCCTTCGGTGTCATTTGTTGTAGAACTAACCAGGACCTGTTTAAGTCATGCTTAAAAGGAGGAGAAGACTTCAGCCATGCCTTACAAATGTCTGGGTCATTTAAGGCTGGTTAGATGAGTGTATAAGAAGCCATGACTGCTGAGGAATCCTGGGGCCTCCTACCCTTGGCCAGGCCTGGCTGTTTCTAGTCCTGGGCCCCCAAGAGGCTTAGGGTGGCCGTGCCCAAGATGCCTTCCAGGCATCTGAGAGCTACTGTTATCACAAGGTGTTAGTTAGGTCTCCCTGTGGGTGGAAGTCACTCAAGAGTAGTTTCCTGTCTACACCCCATTTGCCCTGGGGATAGCAGGCTTACCTCTGAGTCCTTTGTTCTGGCTGTGTCCTCAGGTGCTGCGTGGCCAGTCAGCAGAGGGACAGGAATCCCTCAGCCACGGGCCAGACCGGAGCCACACCCTTCTCCAGCCCAAGCCTGGCTTCAGAAGAGTGAGTATCTCCGCCTGGCGTTGCTCAGATCCACCCAGTGGTTTATGTTTCAGCATAATTCATTCCCCGCAGTTGTGACTTTTGAAAAACGTTTTTTAGTATAAAAAAATCACTTTGATTTTAATGTTGGTCAACACAGACGTGGCCATAAAGTAGGATCTCGAAAACCCTGCCTGGACTGAGGAGCACATCGTGACTTGTCCACAAGTGTTCCTTCCCGGAGTGATGGGTGGCTCGGGGCTCCTGGGCACACACTCACCAGAGGCTGAGGCATGAAGTCGTCAGCAGGTGGGGAAAAGGGCCCCTAAACCCAGAGGGAAAAGCTGCCCCCACTCAGCTTGCAAGTTGTTAGCAGGTCACACTGACTGAGGCAATAGTGCCCCCACCATTGCAGAGATGGAGACACGATGATCCTTGTTCTGCTTGGGGAACACTGTGTCTCCCCTAATCGTACATGATTCATTTCATAAATTTATAGTCCTGCAAAGTGGACAGAGAAACTTGGCTTCTCGCTTAATTATGGGATGGTGCATTTAAGAAGAAATCTGCTGCAGAGATCTAAAATGGTCTAAATAATTAAAAAAAACTTTTTTTTAGTTTATCTTGAGCAATGAGCAAATGTTCTGTCGAAGTCTTGAATAAGCCACCACCCTGGACCCTTTTAATTGGTTGACCTGAGCCTCCTAGCTGTTTAGGCCTGCTGTTTTTTTTTTTTTTTTTTAAAGCCATTCTACAAAAACTCAGAATAAATGGGCAAGTTGGGATGACTGGAACTTACCCATAGCCCAGTGGCCATAGTGTCCCACGTCCCTGCCCTCCTGGCCCTCTTTAGGAGGTGCCCTGAGTTGGTCTCTACAGCACAGCCCGGTCGGGGTGAGCATCCCTGTGGCTGTCATAGCTTCTCCTCTCTCGTCTTCATGGCAAGAACCCCATTTGTGCCCGCCTGAAAGAGACTTCTCTGTCCCCCCATTTGGTGGTAGAGAAGCAGGAGCAGTTGGTACAGCCCAGGAAATTGTCCCTTCCTGTGTGCCTCATGCAGGTGACCTGGGGTTGGACTGTGTCTTCACCAGAGTGACTGGCTCTGATATGGGGGCCTCACACCCAGGTCCCTTTGCGCTCACAGCTACAGTCTCGCTTTATCTCTGAAGACAGTGTTTGGAGTGTGTTTGTGTGTGTCTGTGTGTGTGTGTGTGTGTGTGTCTGTGTGTCTGTCTGTTGCCTTGACGTGCTGAACTTGTGTTCCATCATCTTATTTTCAGTCACAAAGAGCCAAAGAAACCAGCAGGGGTCCATGCACTCCAGGCCAGCGAGCTGGTCGTCACTTACTTTTTCTGTGGAGAAGAAATCCCGTACAGGAGGATGCTGAAGGCTCAGAGCTTGACCCTGGGCCACTTTAAAGAGCAGCTCAGCAAAAAGGGAAATTACAGGTACGAGCCCTGCGGCTTCTTTCCGATCCAGAGTTCGTTTGCTCAGAACCCAGAGCCGGAGTCTTCCCTGGCCCGGCCTGGGCGTGGCCAAGAGGAAGGGGGCTTGGGACGGGCTGCCCGATCTTCTGTCCCTTCTCATTTCCCCTCTCATCACCACTAACAAATAACTGAGCAGCAGCAGCCGAGAGGGGCTCTGTGGGGACCTGGAGGGGTTTTCTCTACCAGGTGAGCAAGACGCTGAGTTTAAAGGGGACATTTTGCTTTGTCAGAGGACAGCTGGGCTGGGGCCGTCTGTGGAGCCTCTGCCTGCAAGGGGGGTTAGTGTAGGGTGGGGAGAGGGGAGACAGACAGACACGCAGATGGGCCGACCAGTTCGGAGACTGCTCTCCTGGCCCGGGAGACAGTCCACACCAAAGGCCTGGGGCAGGGCAGAGACCACTGCCTGGAGCGTAGGCAGCGTTCTCCTCACCTACCCTCCTGCCAGGAGGCTGCCACACCCTGTGTCGTGGGTCATGGGAAGGGGGGAACTCTCTTTTGTCCATGACAAAGAGGCGGCAGGACCCACGGGTGGGCACTGGGTGCACAGGGCTGGCCACACTTCCTGTGGGGACCTTGGGAAGGGACCTCGCCTTCTGGGCTTCCCTTCCTGGTCTGTCTGCACAGTGGAGATGCCCCCGCCTCCCAGCGCCCTGGAGAGAGTAAAGAGCTGAGAGCCAACCTTGGGCCATTTCTTGTTCACTTTCCTCTGACACGGGACAGGTGATGACGCCACCTTAGCTCATCTAGAGTCCTGCCTGCCCTTCTCGATGGCCTTCATCCCAAGGGAATATGTGGGTCCTGCTCCATCTGTATCTCAGGTCTGGCATGCAAGCCGGGACAAGGGAGAGGCAAGGGGGTTGCCCAACCCACAGCTGAAGGAGAGGCACCGTGCATGCCTAGGAGGTGCCCACCCATCCCGCCTCCAGCTGAGGCTGGGAGTGGAGCACTCTCGTGGCACTTAGCAGCCTGCCAGGTGGGCACCGGCTCCTGGTCCCCAGACCTGCCCCTCCCCCAGCAGGCCCTGTGTAGTTTTCCAGCCACCTGCACTGGGCGCCGATTCGGGCAGGGGCCCAGAGTGATTTTTTCTTTGTCAGGGGAGGGTTTGCGGCTCTGGCTGGGGCCCGTAGGTGACTGATGAGCAGGGCCTGGAGCTGGTCTTGGGTCTTTCCCTTGTACACCTGGACAGGGACAATTCTGAAACTGTATCAAAGGGACTGAGGAACGGGCCCAGCGTCTTTTTGTATCCTGAACAGACACAAGGTGAAACTAATTACACAAGCGTGCCCCTCCGGGGGTCCATTCTGATCTCAGCGTTGACCCAGCGGGACTTTGAGTGGAACCGCAGGTGACCCGCGGGGAGAAGGGGCCACGGCCGGCCGCGGAGCAGAGGGGCTGCAGGGGCGGCTCGGGGCTCCGCACTCCGGCCACATCTGGCTCTGATTGTTTTTCCGAGGCACACTTACTTAATAAGCCTGGCTTTGAAGCCCCGGCCTCAACTCTAATGCACAAGGACTCACACAAATGCTCGACGCTTAAAAATTCTTTACTGATTGGATCAGGCTGTGGCCAGGCCCTTCCCCAGCCCCTTATCTCTCTGTGCTAGCTCTCCTGGCTGGAGCCGGACGCGCCGTCATCCTGGGTTGTGGGGGGCACAGGGTGCCATGCCTCGTGCCCGCCCCTCCCCCACCCGCAGGGGCGGTGCTCTAACAGTTAATATGCACCCCTTCACTTCCTTCTCTCCGCGCCCCCCCCCCCAGTGAAAAGCCCCGTGAGGCTGGGGCTGCGGAGCGGGGGACCCAGGCCGCGTTGAGCAATCTCACTGTGGCAGCGGTTCACACGGCCCCTCCAGACGTGCCAGACGCGATTGGTGCCAGATGTCAGAGGCAAGCAACGTTTGCCACATAAAGCACGTTGCAGTGGAAAAGCCCGTTTCTCGGGGAAAGTGAGGGCAGCGAGCCCTTTTGATGTCCCGGGGGGCGGGGCCCCGGGAATGTCCCCTCCCTCTCTGGGAGAGGTTGCAATTATGGGAAAGGTCGGTGCACGTGGGCCACGGAAGCCCCAACTTGGGGATCGCGAGGCGAGTTGGAGCTAGGGGCTGAGGGTGGCATTGGACTTGCAGCCCTGACTCAGAGAAGTAACGTGTTCCTGCAGTCCGGGCTCATCTGCGCCACGTACCTGCTCCCCACTTCCTCACCGTCTCCCCCAGAGAGCCCGAGCCCCTCTGTATGAAGCGTTTTCACCTCAGGCCCACCAGAGCCGTGCCGTTCACCCCGATGCTTTAGCTCAGCCGGGAATGCTAAAAACAAAGAACCTTGACTAAACCCAGCTGTTTCACTTAACTCAGCCTTATCTCCTATGAAAGTATTTGGCTTGCCTTCATTAAAGAAAAAAAAAAACGTAGCTCTAACCAAGGGGAATTAATTTTTTTTTTTTTTTTTTTTAGAGAAAAGATAAAAAACAAAAAAACAACCCCTAACCCTGAGGCAATTAAATATTGTAGAGCGGCTGTCCACCTCCCCCTGAGGGGGCTGTGGCCCTCCCTCTGTGAGCAGCCCTTTTATTGGTTGAAGGTGACAGCTTGCGGGGGCACGTTTAATCCGACGGAGGGGTCTCGGTCTCAGTCGCTGGGTACAGGGAGGGAAGAGGACTTCACTTCGTGTCCTCGGGAGGGGCCTGGGAGCCGGCCGCTGCTTTGCTTCCGAGTGGGTCTCTCCTGAGAGAGACTGGTCATTTGAGTCCATACAATTAAACAGCCTCAGAAGAAAAGGAGGCTGGGTGGGATGAAAGAAGCCTTTAATCAGCGGGCATAATAGAAGGGCCCTTAGTGTTTGACCTTGGAGGGGGCGGGGTGAACCAGGGGAGGAAGGGCCGGTGGTGTCTGCTACCCTGGGAAGCAGGACTGCCTCCCGCAGTGGCTGTCCCGTCCGTGGCCGTGCCAGAGGCCGGCTGGGAGAGTTGGCACTTGGGCACTGCCACTATAGTGGGAGGGACAAGAGGTGTCAGCCTCCAGACGGATAACACTAGCCGAAGTCTGCCTGCCTTCCACAGACTTCTACGGATTCAGGCTAGGAGTCTGGGGTCTCTTGGAGGGGACCCCCTTTTTGGTGGCTGCTGCACAGGAACTCTGGGCCTGCTTCGCCTTAAAAAAAAAGGGAGCAGCTCTGGTCTGCAAAGTGCACTTTCCACAATGTGCGTGCTCATCTGGTGGCAGCAGCAGTTCTGGGCTGAGGGCAGCAGCACCCTGAGCTGTTTGCAGAGGGAGCCCGCCCAGGCCGCTGCTCCTGGGGTGCCCAGCTTCCTCCCGAGTGACCCAGGCCTGCCGGTGTGTGCCCCTCGGCCAGCCCAGGTAGCTGTCTAAATCGGAGAAGGGCGAAGGCCGAAGGTCATGGTACAGCTCTCAAGATACCGCGTCCTCAGGGCGCACTTAGCGCTACTGCTTCTTCTAAAGTAGAAAGTGATGCACTTTTACGAAGATGCTCTTTGGGTTTTTTTCCTTTTAAGGTATTACTTCAAAAAAGCGAGCGACGAGTTTGCCTGTGGAGCGGTTTTCGAGGAGATCTGGGACGACGAGACGGTGCTCCCCACGTACGAAGGCAGGATCCTGGGGAAGGTGGAGAGGATCGACTGAGCCGCCTGGGTCCGGCTTGGGCCAGGCGCGGGGTGGCGCGGCCCGTGGGAATGGTCCTGGACGTTCGTGACCGCGATGAAACACGTCGAAGGAAAAAAAAAAAAGAAGAAAAAACCAATGAAGACACGATCTAGGGATGAATCGGCCACTGGGCCTTTGGGAGGGTGGTGGGGGGAGGTCAGTTTTCATTATTCACGAGCTGGGTACTGAGATAAGAAAAGCCTGAACTATTTATTAAAAACATGACCACTCTCGGCTATCGAAGATGCTGACTGTATTTTGAGAGACTGCCATACATAATATATGACTTCCTGGGGATCTGAAATCCATAAACTAAGGGGGAACTGTGTATAGCTTACCTGAACAGGAATCCTTACTGATATTTATTGAACAAATTGATGACCCCTGTCCTGGGTTTATGGATATGCTGCTTTAAACAGGAAGGGGGAGAGAGGGAGGGTTTTCGTGGTTCCCTCCGAAACTGAGGAGTGGAACAAGGAGTGCGTTGATGGTTTCTTCATTAAAAGAGGAGTTAAGCTCTGCCCTGCGTTTGTCCAAGTGAAGACAGACTTTTTTTTTTTTTTTTAAACGGTGCCCTGCCATTGACACACGCAGAAACTGGTGCATTTTTTTTTTTCTATGCTGCTCTATTTTGTCATAAAGGTCTTGAGGTTTGACTTCTTACATCATCACCGCCATGTGGGGGTCATTATTTAGGGGCTGACCCGTTGCAAAGGAGGGTGGAGCCTCACTGGGAGGGGCCCCGGATTCATCCTATAACTTCTAGTAGCTCCCTACCGGGGCCCGGCGCCCGGTGGCCAAGGCCCGCTAGAACCTCGTGGTTCACCTTGTGCTTTTCTTGAAATCATAGTTCCTTGGAGTTTTTTTTTTTTTTTTCCCCCTTTAATTAGTCTTTATGCCACAGACGTTCTGGAAACCAGCCTCCTGCCCTGCACAGAAGCGAACCGTGCGGGAAGGCGCAGCAGCACCCTTTCCTCCCCACACCGTCATCCTGACGTCCGGGTTTTCGTGTTAAGTTAATCTGTACATTCCGTTCGCCATCGTTACCTGTACTATACGTCTGTATATATTGTATGACAAAAAGAGTATTAATCCACTATCTCTAGTGCTTGACTTTGAATCAGTACAGTACCTGTACCTGCACGGGGTCCCCACTCCGTGTGTCGCCCTATATTGAGGGCTCAAGCTTTCCCTTGTTTTTTGAAAGGGGTTTATGTATAAATCTATTTTATGCCTTTTTATTACAAGTCTTGTACTCAGTGACTTTTGCCATGGCATTTTCTTCTACTTATACTGTAAATTATGCATTATAAAGAGTTCATTTAAGGAAAATTACTTGGTACAATAATTATTGTAATTAAGAGATGTAGCCTTTATTAAAATTTTATATTTTTCAAAACGTTGGCCTCGTCTTTGAATCCCCGGTGGCTGGGCGGGGTGGGGGCAGCGGGGAGCAGGGCAGAGGTGCCCTTTTTTATGGTGAATGTCTGTATTTCATGTCTCACCTGCTCGAGCCTGTCCATAACTACCCCAATCTGGGCCAGCCCTGGGTTTTTTAGAAACGATTTCTTCACCTGGGTGCTGGCTGAGGGTTTTCTTGCCATGGACCAGGCTGCAGACAGCACTTCCTCTGACGTCCTAACAGCCACAGTCGGCCTCTTCTGGACATACTTGCATTTCAGTGGGTGTCTCAGGAGTGAAAAGCGGCTCAGAAAACGGTGTGTAGACGTGGAATGAATGTCCCGTGAGCCCATTGCTGACCAGCCACCTTCCCGGCGGGGCGGGGATGGGTAGAACTCCACTGATGGCCTTGGGGAGGGTCTGGGCTGGAAAGGTGGCCGGAGCAAACAGCAGGTGGTTGGTTCCGGAAGGGGACAAGGGCAGTTTCTGCAGAGCAGCGGACGGTGTAACACGCGTGGCTGTGGAGGTCGGCGGGCAGTTCGCTCCCTATCCGTGCGCCTTGCCCTGTGCTAGGCACCTGGGGAGCCAGACTGCGTTTTGCGTTGGGTCTGTGTAAACGAGTCCTCTGAGGAACTGTTCCTGGAAGCAGAGAGGCTGCCATGGCAGTTGAACTTGATGTCTCGTGTGCTGAGTTTCCAGGAGGTGGGGTCTGAAGCGGACCTGGTCGTTCCTGCTGCAAACTGGTGTGAGGCTGACAGGCTAGATTAAAGAGAGGCCCTGACTGTTGGGGGCCGGGGGACAGATGGAACTGGACAGTATTGAGGTGTCTGGGGTGGCTATTTGGGGAGTAGGCAGGGCTAGGTGGGAGTTGGACATCAGGCTGTAAGATTCCTCCCTTGATTTGGGTCCTAATGATGCAGTTTGCTGCACCCTTCTTCTCTGGGCTAGAATGGGGTCCCGCAGCAGGGGTACCCCAAAGCCACATTCAGAAATGTTAGGCTCTAACCCAAAAGAGATTCAGCCTGCTGTGTGTGGTGGGGGCGAGGGGTTATGTATGCCTTTTAATCTTCGGGACTTTGAGTTGGTTCATCCAATGAGAATAGTGAGGTGAAACAGGCTTGGGGCTCAGACTAACCTGGGCTCAAGCCCCTGAGCCACCACCTTCTGGGGGACCGTAGGCATCTGTGAGAGAAAGCCAGCCTGGCCATGACCCATGTTTGTACCTCTTCTAAGAGGGTCTGTTTCTCTGCTGCTCTCACTTTTAACAACCAGGTGCCCTTCACCTGGCGTGGGTGGGTTTCTGGGATGTGGGCCCCTGACATTACGGAACCACCTGTGCCTTCCTCTGAGGGGAGGGCCTACAGTTTTATTACATCCTTAAAGGGATCTGTGACTCAAAAAGCTAAAACATAGCTTGTGCTGCCAGCCCTTTACTTCCCTCTCCCCGAGTCACGTAAAACCCAACTCTTCCAGAAACCCCTCCCCTCTCCCTCCTCCACCCACTGGGGTCTCACCTGGGAGCTGGCGAGTCATAGTCGCCCATCCCAAACTGACAGACTGGACATGACTTGTGCGTTTCTGGCCTCTCTGGGTGACACCTGTGCATGTCAGTGTTTCTCTGCTTTAGTCTTTGTGGATCCAACCCCTTCTAGTCCCAGCTTCGAGTCGGACTCACCTCCTTAGTCCTCATCTCCGAGTCCTTTCCTAAGGACTCACCTCCTTAGTCCTTTCCATGTGCTCTGGCCTTATTTCTCTGATGGTTAACCGACTAATCAGCAGGGCAGTGCAGACTATGGGGCCGAGTCCACTTCAGTTTATGTCTCATCGGGGAGCCACAGTTTCCTCATCAATTAAGTGGGGATAATAAATGAGCTCACCGTCGAGGGTTCCTGTGATGAAGTGAAGTGACTGACCTGGCTTAGCATCTTTGCCAGGGTCTCGGGACTGCTGGCAGCTCCATCCTCATGACCTGCGTTACCAGCTGCTCCTATGGAACTATCACCCCCCACCCTCCACCCTTGCTGCAATACCTGGACTCTGGCATCCTGCTTCTGCTCCTGGTACAGGACCAAGAAGGTGGTGGGCAAACAGGCCGGCAGGCTGCTCGATGTGGAAATGCTTCTGGCTAGAGCTGAACCTTGGCCCAAAGCATCTTACGTTTTTCTTTAGTCAGTCTGTGACCTTGTGCTATCCTTGGAAAGCATATCCTTGGACTCTCACCTATGTGGACTCTGACATTTTGTGTAGAGCTGCTGGAAATGGGGGGTTTGGGGAAAGGAGTGCTGTTTTACTCTCCTCCCTCCCCAGGACATGGTGGGACCATAATCATGCTGTCAAAAGGAAGGAAATTGGCAATTTCCCCAAAGAAAATGTTCTATCTATTTGAATTATTAGGTAGGATTTTTTTTCCCTTGTTATTTTGGTAAAGAAAAATGTTTATTTCTTTTCAATGTTAGTAAATAATTTGGTTGTACTGAAACTCTCCAAATGACTCAGATGTTTCGAAAGAGTGACTTACATCTTAACAGTTATTTCACTTTATCCCCCTAAAAATCTGATAAGAGAGTGAGCGCCTTCTGGCCTCTGTGACTTGTCCCAGGAAGTGAGTAGGAGAGACTTGGTTTAAGCAAATAAACAGTTATGCACATGCACACACGTACACACAACACCACCACACACAAAACACATGGCCACACACGAAAAGCTTTTTAAGGCCTTTTGGTCAATGCTGGCTGTCACCAGACAAGCCATGGTTGTCTCTGTGCCTGAACCCGTAGAATTTGCCCAGAGCCTTAGGTCTGGCAGCTTATGAGACATCTGTGTGCACATGCGTGTGCATGTGTGCATGTGTGCGTGTGTGTGTGTGTTGGGAGGACTGTGCTTTGGAAAGGATCTGCCACAGAAAGAACAGTGCCATGAACAGGGGGTTTGGTTCTTCACCTTGACAATGCCCGGTTCTGAAGACATCAGCAGCCTGAGTTCCAACCCACTGACCCGTTCGTTCTCAAGTGCTCTGCTGCTCGTGGCCTTTGCATATGCTGTTCCCTCTGCTGGGCACCACCCCCCCCCCCCGCCCACACACACACACACACACACACACACACACACACACACACACACACAGCCTAAATTTGTCTTAACTTTCTAAGTTCCTCTCCTTTTCAGCCCTCAAGTCTTGACTTAAAAGTCAGAGGTCTTCTCTGACCTTCGGATCCACACATGTCCTCACCTGATCCTCTCCATCTCCATCACAGGCCTTCATTCTTTCACTGTACGTTCTAATTTGGAACTATGCAATAATTACTTAATTGCCTGCTTATTCATCCATGAGGCAGGGAGTCAATACTCTTTTATTCACCCTCGCATATAGCGTTCAGCATCCGGCATAGCGGCTGGCTTCTACTAGTCACTCAATATTTATATAATTGAAGCAAAAATAAAAAATAAAAATAAAAATAGTCTATAGGAGTAGGAACGAAGATTAAGGCAACCGCTATTAACACTTTGCAGCACCCTTCCAGGTTAAACTACATAAACACACACACACACACATGCACATGCACACACATGACCATAGAGTGTACACTATTTCATAATCTGCATTTTTCACTCAATAACATGTCATTGGCATATTTGCATATCAATAAATACTTTTTATATTCTACAACATGACAAATGTATGGCTGAACTATAATTTACTTAACGAGTTGCTTATGGTTGGGCATTTCTTTAGTTTCCAAAGTCTGCAATTATAGGTCACGTTGTAATGAAATCTTTATAGCTAAACACTCCCTCGGAATGCAAAGTCTTTAATTATTAGAATGAAGGTTTTTCATGTAGAATTTCTGGATCAATGGTCCTTTTTAGGGCTTTGGCCACATCCTGCCAGACTGTCCAAGGCAGTGGTGTACTTACCTCTGAATCCCCAGAGCTTTGCACATGATCAACACCCAAGCCATGTTTGTGCCATGGATTTAAATCTCCAGCCTGGTAGTCAAGGGTCTCTTCAATCTGAGCCAAGCCTGCCTTCCTGGTGTTATGTCCACTTACCAGCTAAGCTGAGGAGCCTTGAGCAATGAACTTCCCTCTACCTGGCTTTGCCTCGTCATAAATGAGGATGGCCATTCTTCACAGTGCTGATGCACGTTGCTAAGGCGAGCACCATCCTTAGAAGAGAATCTGGCCCGCGATGAGGGCCCCATACCTGTCAGGTGCTCTCACCACCTCCGGTCTCCACCTTCTGGTCTTCGTGCCTGACTTTGCTCAGCCCTTCCCCCTCTTGGCTCTCCCCTGCATCATGTGAGGCCAGGCTGACCCCATGCTTCTCCCTCCCTTCCCCCAGCCTTCTCTCTCAGGACCCCAGTGGACTTTGGTTTTCTCTGGTGCTGAGCCTATGTTCACCTATGCTATTATTATTTTATTTTTTATTTTTTATTTTTTTGCTTTTCCTCCTCTGAGTTGTAAGCCACATCAAGAGCAAGGCCTGTGACTGAAACCTTAGGTAAAATTCATCCAGAAATCCTGTGACCAGACCACACCATCCTCCTTCAACCAACATCTGACTTGGCTCCATCTTCCCAAACTTGACTTTGGCTCATATTATGTTTGGGGACCCCCTGTTGCTGAGCCTCTTGTGCTGCTTGTATCAGACATGGTGTGTGGAGAGGGTCAGGCGGATGATCCGATGGTGGTGGGGGTTGAGGGCTGGCTTTCTCTCCTACCCTCTCCCATG
The DNA here is from genome assembly GCA_004027375.1 of Macroglossus sobrinus. Lineage (NCBI taxonomy): Eukaryota > Metazoa > Chordata > Mammalia > Chiroptera > Pteropodidae > Macroglossus > Macroglossus sobrinus. The sequence goes on along the minus strand of PVKZ01002844.1, from coordinate 43,203 downwards.
ATCTCAACAAGAAAAAACTGGAAATGAGCTGTGTGTGATGTGTCATTAGGCTTGCCAGATTTCGCAAATTAAAATGCAGGATGCTCACTTGAGTTTAAATGTCTAATAAACAGTCATTCTTTAGTATAAGTATGTCCCATGCGATAGTAGGGCCATACTTACACTTAGAAACACATCTGTTTATCTGAAATTCAAACTTGGTTGGGCGTCTGGCATTCAACCTGGCCATGCCAGTTGTGGTGGATGCTGAGGATTGCATCCAACCGTCCTTTCTCTTTGTTTCCAATGAGCTTTCTGTACTGCAGAGGCGGGGAATCTAAACGCCCCGTTTTCCAGACCACTTTGGGTCCAGATGCGACGTGGGTTCCGCCACTTAGGTTCGCTCACTGGGAGGCAGAGGCATCTTCCTTTGGCTCTCGTCTGCGGACCGGCAAAGTCAGGGTGACACAGGGCTTTATGGCAGCCCCGTGGGCCTCTGTTCTCAGCTCCCTGGGTGCCCAGGGGTATGGGGCTTGGAGCAGTGGCCAGACCCTCTGTTACGGAGCCTGGCCACCAGCTCCTGGACATGCAGTGCTTTGTGGAAGCGTGGATGCCTATGGTGGTGCATTCATAAACACGCCCTGGGCGGGCAGAGGTCACCACCAAGGGCTCAATCTATTCCATTTGTTAACTAATGCCTTAAACCTATTTCGAAGCACTTTGCAGCCTGTATGAATTCAATCGCTGTTAAATTGCTGTCGCCACAAACTAGATAGTGTAGAACAACTGAAATGGATTGTCTCACTGTTCTTGTGGCGGGAAGTTCGAAATTGAAGTACCTGCAGGACCTGCTCCCTCTGACACCTGCCTCTGCCAGCTTCTGGTGGCCCCAGCTCCCCTAGGCTGGCTTGTGGCCTCGTAACTCCGATCTCCACAGGGCGTTCTCTCTGTGTCTTTTCACAGTCCTTCCTCCGCACACATCTGTGACTGTGCCCACAGTCCCCCTTTTTAGAAGGGCACCAGTTGTAATGGATGAAGGTCGTAGTGACCTCATCTGAACTCGATTACACCCTCAAAGACCTATTTCCAAGTAAGGTCGCTTCCCGAGGTCCTGGGTGTTAGGACTTTACCATAACGTTTTGGGGGACACAGTTCCTCCGGTAACAAATACCTGGAGTGGTGTCTGTCTCCTGACTGATGAAATTGTGGCACCTGTCAGTCTGTCTGTCCTAACACACACACACACACACACACACACACACACACACACACACACGGCGTGTTAAATCCTTCAAAGAGAAAAACTTCAAGCATCACCTCAAAGAGAAACTTATTATGACTACATGTAAGAAGAGCTCTGTACTCCCCCGTCCCTAGTAACGACATCCTCCCTGCCTTCTCCCACCACAGATCTGAGCCGACTAAGCCATCTTCTCCCGGGCACACTCTATCCTGACTCCTACACACACCTCTGCTTTTCATTTCCACTCGGCCTGGGGCAAAATGGAAAATCCATGTTGTCCCAACTTCGCCCAGCTGACGGTTTGGTGGGATCTGGGCCTGTCTCTCCAGGTTCATGGTTAAAAACAGGATGAAAAGCAGGATGTGGCAACTGTCTCTCCAAAAAGTATCTTGGTGACCAGGACGTAAAACCCTGAAACAGGTCATTGAATGAAATGACAAAATTTCCATCTCCAAGGATTTCCACGTTGAGAATATGAAGCCAGTGCACCTCCTGTGGCCTTGACACCTCTCCTGGCCCAGAGACTGCATCTTTGACCAGACAAGCTGGCCAAATCTCTTTCTCACTAAGATTCTGAGTTGGGCACAGTTTTGTGAGGGTAATTCCGCCATGTTTTCCCAAGGTCACTGGGGGGTCTTACTGGCTTTCAGGAGAGGGTTTTTGTCCTGGCAGGGACCTTCGCTGATAAACTGAATCTCAGCTCATCCCCAAGCAGGCAGAGGGTGCCCGGGTATCGATTTCCATGTGGGTAAAGTCTTTTTGAGATAATCAATTATATAAATGATCTGTGAATCATTGTCAAGCACTTGGCAGACTGAAGACAGCAAGAAGCAATTAGTCTTCTGATCAACATGGTTTGTCAACATAAAAGGTTTGGGCTGAGGCATCCTCCAGATGACACCCACTTCTTGGCATGCCTGAGATGGCCACAGGCCTTTGTTGTTTATTCATCCTGCCCAAAAAAGCCCAGGGGGTGAGAGAAGGGGGAGGGGCACAGACTGAGGGAGGATCACAGCTGCCCTCCATCTGAGCCCTATTCCCTCAGCAGCACCAGGCTCAGTGGGAACCAGGGGCTCAGCTTGCAGGCCCAAGCCCCTGCCTGGAGAAAGAGACCCCTCCCAACCTCTCTCTAGCAGGCTGGGCTGCTTCAGCCACCTGCTTCCCAGTTGGCCAGAGGCTAATTATCCAGACTGAGGGATAGCTAAGTCCCCAGAGTGAGGCATGGAGAAATAGTGAGAAAATAAATTAAATGGTAGAATGGATTATGATAGTAAAAGGTTGGCTTATAAAATGTTTGACATGAGCAGCTTACGGTTTTTTTTTCTTTATTTTGTATTTTTTCCCTGACTGAAAAAAGTCATGATAAAAAAATTTGAAAAACACATAGAATTATACAAAAGACAAAGAAACCCACCTATAATCCTACTCTCCAGAGATACCAATTGATAATATTTTTTGGTACATTTCTTTCTACTATATAGCATACTCTCGCTCATACGCTAAGCATCTCACAATCTTTAGGATAAATCCCTACCTGTATGAAGACCTTCATTGTTTCAAGCAGACTTTGTGGCCATTTCTGCAAACCGCCCCAGACCTGCCTCAATGCCCCGAACTGTACCAACTTTTCCAACAAGAGGCAATAGCACAGCTTCTGCTACTTAGAGGCAGGAGGCGGGCTAGGCCGAGGATAGGCTGCTAACTCTCCAGGAATTATAAAATACACTTCTGAACTGGGAAGGAACGGCTTGGAGGTCCCACCTGCCCTGCCCCTTGTCTATTGGGAGGTACTGCTCCTTGATCAAACCTCTTGGCTCACCTCCTGCTTGCCTCCTCGCCTCCCACCTTTGTACAACATCTGATGAGGTCTCGTTTCTTGTCCTGGTTTATCTCCATTGTGTCTCCACACACAATGTTATCCTAAGAATCTCTATAAATGACATTAGTTCGATTTATTCTGGCCCAGCATCTATATTTTTGTCTCTGAAAAAGAGCACCTTGGTTTTTCCTTTGGGGAACACCCTTTGCTATAAAAATGGCACATGATCCAGCCAATTAACATGTTCTATCGCTTCAGCTACCACGATTGGTTCAAGGAAGAACATGTGACTTAATTTGGTCCAATGAGAGTCAGCCCTGGGATTCGTGCTAGGAATTCTGAGGTGCTCTCTTTCTATTGGTTTTCTTGAATGGTAGAACTAAATCCTAGAGCTTCTGGGAGCCATGATGGGAGAAAGCCCACCTGGGGTTGAAGCCAACAAAGAAAAATTCAGAGCCACAAGATAGAGGGGTGGAGGCAGAGAGAAAGATCAACCCAATTCTGATGACATCACTTGGATCCTTAGATTCAACCATCCAAAAGCCCAGCCTTGTGAGTCAATAAATTCTGTCATCTCTCTTTTTCTTAAGTCAAATTGACTTGGGTTTTTGTTATGCTTGACCAAAATAATTCTGACTAATAATACAGCTCCTGTCCCGGGGGTGGCCAATTTCAATGTCAGAGAGCCCAAGTTCCTGGGAAGAGGGTCAAGAAGAGAAACTGGCTGCTTTGAGAAACAGGATGGAGTGATGAAGAGATATTTCAAGTTCAAGTTATAGAGGATGTCACGTTTAGTAGCTCACAACCAAAGGCTTTAGGTATATAATGGCCTTTATTTAAAGTGACTCTTGGGACCTGAGCCCACTTTCATTTTTCTCTGCTGAACGTCCTCATCACCAGCATCACCAGCACCTACTGAGAGCTCCTAGGTGCTAGAGTAGGAGGCTGGGGAGGGCGACACAGATGGTAAAGATGAGGTCCCCACTCAGGAGAAGCACGGGCGGAGACATTATAATTCAGTGTGAGAAGCTGCCCGAATAAAGCTTGTCTGGAGGCCAGAAGAGGGCCATCTCTGTTTGGGCTCCCAAAAAGAAGGTCACTTGTGGGCTGAGACATCAAGGGTCCCAGGAATTCATCGGGAGAACAGTGGAAGGGCGATCCCAGGAGAGGGAGCCGCTCTGGCCGAGGCCAGACGGTGGGAAAGAAGAGGTGAGAGTGGAGGCTGTAAACAAGAGCAGGTGAAGGGCACCTGGGGCTCTCCCAGGTGGCAGCTGTACCCCAGCTGAGGGTGGGAGTTGTCGACTGTTCTGGGAGAAGCTAACCTGGTGGAGACACGGCAGATGAAGATGGAGAGGCCCAGAACCAAGTCCTTCTGCCTCTCCTGTCCCTCCCCTTCCCCTCCCCCTCCCTCCTCCCTCCTCCCTGTCCTCCTGCCCACCTTCCATCCCCCCTTGCCTCTTTCCATCTCTTCCTCCTCTTTCTCATCCCTCTTTATTTCCCTTCTTTCTTCTCCCTCCTACCCCTTTTTCTTCCTTTTCTGTCCCCCATCCCTGCCTCCTCCTCTTCCTGTCTCACCCTACCAGCCAAAGTAGGGGCATAATCACTAGCCCTGGTCCTTGCCCTTCAGCAGCTACAATCTCTCCCTGGCTTATTTTGCAAAGGTTGCCCCTCCCACAGCCCTTGCCACCCCCCTCCCCCCAAAAAAGGGGGCCCTAGAGGCTGGGATGCCCCCTATCCCCCCTGGAGGGAGGTCCTGAGATAGAAGGGTAGGGGGCCCAGGGAAGCTGCCAGAGCATCAGGGGAAGTGAGGACTGAGCTGGCTCTCTTGTTATTATTTTTCTCCCCTGGGGACCACGAGCAAAGACTTCTGGGCTCAGAGCCTTTATAGATTCTCACTCCCTTGGCAACCCAGCACCCCTGTCCAACCTGGAGTGTTTAATTACCAAGGAAAAGAATGATTTTTTTTTTCCTGAGAATCCATTTAATTATTTGATTGCACAGTAACCAAAGAGTGCGAGAGGCCTGTAGCCAGAAGGGACTTCAAAGCAATACCTTGATGTTGCTGAGTGGGGCATTAATGGGTTCTGAAGGCAGGAGATTGCTAAAGAGAGGGAAAGTATTCAAAGCGCCTCGCCATCCTGCCAGCAATCTCGAAAAATGCATAAACACTGGACTGCTCCTCCGGAGAGGGAAGGCGAGTTCAAAGGGACGGGGAGAGTTTTCATGTAAAGTTTAGAGTTTAAGGCGTGACTGTTGGCTACGGAGCCTGAGCGTTTGAACTCTTGTTTATTAAAAACAGTTTCCCAGCCATTCAGCGGGCTCCCAGAGACAACAGAGAAATGCAGACTTTTTCAGTGCGGAAGATTTAAAGGCTTCATTGATTTCTACCTAGGGTTTTCGCCCCCTCTCCCCCCACCTCCTGTGCTTTTATGCTTTCTTTCTGTTTTTTTTTTCTTCCTTTTCTTTCCTTCTTTATTTTTGGATCAAGTGTTTTTAAATCCCACTATCAGAGGAAGATGGCAGCAGAGAGAGAGAGGTCTCCTCTCTCAGTTCTACCCAGGAGAGCAGGTTGCCCTGCTCCTTCCTGCTGGGAGGCTGGGTACTAAGCTGATAATACCCCCTCCCCAGGTCGCAAGGGTGCCCCAGAAGCTGAGGGTGCAAGGGGGGTGCCCTAGATTTCACCCCCTGCCCCCTCTGGCCCTGGCTGGCCCAATGGGGCTGCTGGAAGTGGGGCTCTCCCCTCCCTCTGCTCCTTTTTGTTTCTGGGGTATTAGAGAAGGCCTGTCACCAGCATCTGCTCTCAGGAGAAACTCAGAGAAGGTCTTCAGCTATCCAGGTCTGATTTCCAAGCCCAGGAACATGGGCCTGTGTCTGATAGTGACTGTACACTGTTCCTTAATGAGAAAAAATAAATCACATCTTAAAGGTGATTCAAATAAATTCTCGGAGACCTCTCCAGCCACAGGGCTCTGTGGCTCCCACCTCCACAGCCTCAGTTTCCCCGATACTGACTTAGCCATCCTTTGGGCTACCAGGTCAGTCTCATTGTCCCCCGGGCCAGGGGGAAATGGACTTCACCTCGTGGGCCAGGCTGGCACCCTGGAAGCTAGAGAGAGAGCTCCTGGCAAAGCCACGACTCACCAGAAACTCCGGTCTCTGGGGACTCTTTCCTTCCAGAAGCCCGCAGGCTGTTCCCCCTCTGCCTGCCCCTCGCCTTGGGGTCCCCCGCAAACACATCTGCCTTCTGGGTGCCTGAGCTTCCAGAAGGTACATGGCACAGGGGCTAAGGCTGGGCTCTCCCTAAATTATGGCTTCTCATCTCTTCCTCTGAGGACATGACTAAACTCTCGCCCAACTCTACACTCCCATGCAGCTTTATTCCAATACGAGGCACAGGATTTCTAAGTAAACATTTTGTTTTGCTTAAGCAGAAGCCCCTATGCTACCAATTATCTTTTTTTAAAAAAACCTTTACATGGAATGTATCTGGGCCCCACCCTTCACCCCCAGTTTTATGGGCAGAGGGGTATTCAGGGCAGTTGCAACTGTCTTTATGACATAAGAGGAAAAATCATACATTCCAAACCACTACAGGCGTGTTCACACCCACGTGCATTCTCCTTTCAGTATGAATTTCATTTCTTTCTGAGTCAGAGGCAGTGTGGTGCGCTGGCAAATGCTGAACAACCAGCTCTCTAGGGAACAAGCCTTGATCTGTAGCATTTGCCCATTTCCAGGGTGTAAATGCTCCCACCGTGGTTGATTTCAGACTGAGGTCAGCCTGTGTGAGCCAACTGCAGGATACCACTGAAAAGGGCTCCAGAACTGTCGAGTTTCTGAGATGACCCTCATAGAAGGTGCCTTCCCTTTGGGCTCCATGCCAAAATACTGCTCCTTAGGCAAAAGGTTAAAAAGTCTTTGGCTTTATTAAACATCGATGGATGTAGAGATAAAAGCCTAAAGGATGTGAGGTTGGGGCAAAGGTTATTAACATTTATTATATTCTTTCTTTGTGTCAGACACCATGCAAATGGCCCACAGGCAAATGGCTGCTTATCTGTATCCATATGCACACATACGCATGTATTAACCATTCACTATAACACTGTTGATTGAGCAGGGTGCATCTTTATCCTCATTCCCACCTGGTTCTACCCTCTTCAAATTCTAATTAGGAAACATGGGATCGATGTCGTAGGATGTGAAGGGGTTTCCAGTCGCTGTTATTATCTCTTGTCCCATATCTCCAATGCTGAGAGATTTCTTCAAGGTGATTAAAGTCAGAATCATGCACTTTTAGTGACCTGATGGATGGAAATTAAAAAACTAAAACAAAAAACAAAGAACTTCAAGGTAGCATTTAAAGACATTAAAAAAAAATTCATTTTATCGAGGTATCATATGACTAGAATAAAATGCTTCCGTTTACCACAATGAAGATACAAAACATTTTCTTCACTCCTGTAATCCTTCGAAGTCACTCTTCTACCCCAGGCCAGGAGCAACCACCAGTCTGCTTTCTGTCACTGTGGATGAGTTTAGCCCAGGTTTGTCAACCTGGACACTTTGGACATTTGGGTCAGATAATTCTTTCCTGTAGAGACTGATCTCTGCACTGTAGGGTGCTGAGCAGCATCTCAGCCTGTCCTTACTAGATGACATGTGCCAGTTTGTGACAAACCTAAAAAGTTTTCAGATATTTCCAAGTGTCCCCTGGAGGCAAAAGCACCCACAGTTGAGAATTCCAGAATTTCATATAAATGAACCATACAGGATATACTCTTTTGTGTTGGACTTCTTTTGTTCAGTTTAGTTTTATGGGTTCATCCCCATTGTTGTTTGTCTAAATATTTTGTTCCTTTATTTGCTCAGTCTTAGTCCATTGGATGGATATACCAAGACTTGTTTATCCACTCACCTGTTGATGGACATGTGGGTTGTTTTCACTTTTGGAACATTAGGAATAAGTCTTATGAACGAACATCCATTAACAGGTCTGAATGGACATATATTTTCACTTCTCTTAAGGAATGAAATCATTGGGTTGTATGTAAGTCTCTTTTTAACTTTATATAAACCGCCAAACTATTTTCCAAGGTGATAAGTTTTATCATTTTATATTTCCACTAACAAGGTATGAAAATATATGAGAGCTCAGGTCGTTCTATATTATCTCTAAATTGGGTCTGATTCGTTTTTTAACTCCCTGCATTTCTTTTACAAGGAATGACATTGATCACTTTTTCTTGTGCTTTATTGGTCATTAATGTATCTTGTTTGATCACATCTTTTGCCTCTTTTTAAAATTGACTAATTTGTTTTCTTATTATTGAGTTATAAGAGTTGGTATATTCTGGATACAAGTCCTTTGTCGATGTCTATATTTCAAATCTTTTCAACCAGTCTGTGGCTTTCTTTTTCAATTCTTTAATGATGTCTATGAACAGTGGATATTTTTATTTTGATTAAGTCCAGTTTATTTATATGTTCTTGCTTGATAGTGCATTTGTGTCTTTTCTAAAACATCTTTGCTTACACCAAGGTCAATAAATTTTTTTTTCTATTTTTCTTTCAAAACTTTTAATAGGTTTAACTTCTGAAAAGTTTAGCTTTGTGATTGATGTGTTTATTTTTGCCTATGGTGTGAGGTAAGATTTAAGGTTCATTTTTTTTCTCATATGAATATTCAGTTTTTCCAGTACCATTTTTGTAAAGGCTATTCTTTCTTTGTTAAATGATTTCAGTACCCTCATTAAAAATTCAACTGAACACATATATGTGGGCCTATTTTTGAACTTCCTAAAATAGGAAGTCTATTCCATTGATAAATTTATCTTTATGCCAATAAAGTTTATGTCACTTTATAATACATCTTAAAATCAGATAGTGTAACTTTTTCTAATTTATTCTTTTTAAATAAAATGTTTTGACTAGTTTTTTTTTTGTTTTTTTTTTTGTTTGTTTGTTTGTTTTGTATTTCCACATAAAAAAAACCTCTGGGATTTTAACTGGGACTGAGTTGAATCCATAGACAAATTTGAGTAAAACTAACATCTTAACAACACTGAGTCTTCCAACCCGTGAACGTAACATATCTTACCATTTATTTAAGTCTTCTTTAATTCCTTTCAATAACATTTGGTCATTTTCAGTGTATGTATTTTGGATATATATTTTTAAATTTATTCCTCAGTATTTCGTAAGTTTTTTTTTTTTGCTATTATAAATTGTATTTTTAAATGTTATTTTTCAATTGTTCTTTGGTAGTATATAGATAGATACATCATTGATTTTTAATTTTGACCTTGTACCATATGTGCTTGCAGAATTCACTTCTATTAGTTTAAAAAAAAATAGTTTCATATTTTCTATATGTACAATCATTTTATGCACTGACTAGAATCTGATGTGAAATGTTAAATAAAGGTTATGAGTTCAGATATCCTGTCTTATTTCAAATCTTCAGTGGAAAGTTTCGGTCACTTATCATTTAGTCTGAGGCTAGTGATAGGTTTGTTGTAGATACTCTATATCAAGTTGAAGTTGTTCCCTATTTCTATTTCTTCAGAGATCTTATCATGAATGCAAGTTTTACTTGGTCAAATACTTTTTCTGTATCTATTGATCTGACCATACGATTGTTCCCCTTTATTGTGTTAATATGATTTACACTGGTTGATTTTTAAATGTCAAACCATCCTGGTATTCCTGGGATGAGTCCTACTTTGTCATGATGTGCTTTAATAATTGCTGGGTTTGAACTGCTAATATTTTGTTGAGTAATTTTACATCTATCGCCATGAAAAATACTGGTCTGTAGTTTTCTTTTCTTGCAGTCCTTTGTCTGACTTTGATATCAGGTGATGGCTGCCGTCATAGGATGAGTTGAGAAGTGGTCCCTGTTTTCTGAAAGAATTCATGAAAGATCGGCATATAGCTCCCTTAAATGTTTGAATTTACCAGTATAGCCATTGGACCTTGAGTTTTCTTTTGGGGAAAATTTTTAATTGCAAATCAACTTCTTTAATAGATTAGGGATATTTCCAATTTTCTACTTCTTAGTTCGGTTTTGGTCATTTTTGTCCTGTAAGTAATTTTTAAATTTTATCTACATTGTTAAATTTATCAACAAATGTTGTTCATGATATTTTCTTATTTTCTTTTCATTGTCTTTAGGATTTGTAATCATGTCCCTCTTTTATTACTGATGATGATAATTTGTCACTCATTATACGTTCTTAATATGCATATACTTAGAAATGCTTCCCTACCTGAGCTCATCATAACTATTTGCTAATTTTTTTGTTTCTCTTATTGGATTTCCAAAAATCATAAATTTGTCTATTTCTTCTCTTTCCTTTACCTGCCTTTTTAAAAGTGGTCCATTTTCCCAATTGATGTCTACCTCTGGGTATACGTCCTTAAAACCTAACGATCTGGCTACCAGTTCCCTTGCAAATTAAACCAAAATCTTCAAAGGACAAGGAAAAAGAAAGATTGCTATCTTATTAAAGTAGCCACTGGCAAACCTGGGGCATCCTAAGTTACTTCTCTCTCAAGACCTACCCATCCCACTTTCTGTTTGTGCTGCTTCTACGAAAAGATGAAGATGGGACGATCTCCACCCCAAGGATGGTGGGTGGTCTTTGGGGACAGTAGTCCTGGGAGGTTGGCGATGGCCACGTTCATCAGGCCTCAAACCTGTGACTAGAAGCTGATTCGTCCTTCCTGGCATCTCCCTCTCTCTAGCCCGTTCTAGACACGGCTAAACCATATAACACCAGGCTGCCGGGTTTACCCCAAAGTATAATCTCTAGAGATGGGTAGCATGAGTGGGAGAAAGAGCAATAACATGCTTAGAGCACTATGTGCCAGATTACGTATGTGTGCAACTTAATTTTCACTCTACCACCTCGGCTGCACCACGTGCAAGCAGTGTCCAAGGCGGTCGAGATGCTGGGCAACAGAAATAGGAATGTCTGGGCAATTTGGGTCTAGGAAGTCACCAGACAGAAGCACCCCAGTGGAAGGACTGGGGCAGGGGGTGAGAGTTCCCAAATTGCAAATGAGGTAGGAAAAGATGTAGGGTCCAGGCAGGTTGACCTTGCAGAGACAAGAGCATGCCTGAAGACGAATGGAGAGGACCTAGTTAACAGAGAGCCATTTAAACTACAGGAATGAGAAGGGATGATTGACAGCACCTCAAACTAAGGCTCACAGGAGTCAACTTTTTCTTGACTTCCACTCGACATTTCCAGCCACAGAAGAAGAAGAGAGTCAAAAAGTGGAGCAAAATGCCCCCTGTACCCCTCACTTTATTCCCATGACCCAAGTCAAGTCCTGTACTCCTTTCCTATCCTCCCAACCCCCCAACAGAAGCAGATTCAGGATCACTTCAGACAAGCTAAGTCTCTGCTTGCTTTGAAAGAGCATCCCCGAGGATCAGAGTTTGGGAACAGGAAGCCTGGGAGATCTCTGCACTGACAAACAGAAGGATTCCTGCTAACAAGTCCCATTTAAGCTGGTTTCCCTCCAGCTGAGGGAAGGATGAGGATGGAGCTGTGGTTCACTGCCTGAGACCCTAACACAGAGCAGGGGCTGTGTGGGGCGAGCTGCTGGCTTTTCCCTCCTGCAGCATCTCGCTTTGCTGAGACGCCTCTCAAGGGTCAGAGCAGGGTGTGGGGCAGACGGTAGCCAAGATGCTGCCTTTGGAGTCCCCCAGCCGGACCGCCCTGCTCCTAGGCTCGTTCTAGATGGGGCAGCTGGGACTCTCACTCTAGATCTTAGTAGCCCAGGGGCCAGAGAGCTGAGCAGCCTCTTATTAAACCTCAAAGAGTTCTTTGTTCTATAGCTGAGGACCGAAAATTCAGGGCAGCGTCTCTTGGCTGGTTGCTTGGAGGTTGCTGGGAGAATCCCTCAGTGAGAGAAAAAGAGGTTTGGACCAAGATCACAAGGAGGCTCTGTCCACTTCTGTTTTTGCTTTCTTTCTTTTCTTTCTTTTCTTTTTTCTTTTTAATTTAAATGAAGAAACAGAACTTCAAGCTTGCATTTGGTGCACACCACACAGCAGCCTTGGGAACTTTAAAACCTACTGAGGCTTGGGGGCCACCCTAAAGATTCAGACTTGATAGGGGGGGTGAGGTGGGATTCCCTAGGGAATTCTCATGTGCTGCTAAGGCTGAGGGCCACTGGTTTATAACTGTGGCATATTTTACACGTTTACCTTTAATGCTGATCGTGGGCCGGAGGGCACCAGTGTCCACCCTGGCAGAGTTTGGTGGCTATCAATGGCAGTGGGAGATCAAAAGTCTACATTCGAAGCCCTTGATAAATGAGTCAGTCCCTGGACCTACTCTGGCCTAGAGCAAAATTTTTTTTTTTTCTGTAATTATTACTGGCTAGTGCAGGGCCTGAGGGTGGAGGATGCACATGTAAATAAAGCATCTCCCTGCCTCTGAGCTGTTGTTGATGGTTTGCTCTCTCCACCTAATCACAAACCCTGATTGGAACTTTCGAGGCCTGGTTCCCCCAGTGGACTTTCTCTGACCAGCCTAAACCCCTGTTCCTTTCTCATTCACCTTCCCTTGGGGTTTTCTCTGCCTTTAGAATTCAGAAAGCCTATTTCGGAGCTTGTGTTCACCAGCCCAACTAGAAACATCATCCTCTTCAGGGCAAGACTGACCTTGAACTCCCCAGAAACCCACAGTGACTTTTACGTGATAGGAGCTCAGTAAGCATTCTTTACTCTGTGAGGCTGGTTCTCTTTGAGTGGACTCTCTTGGAGCTCTCTGAGCCTCAGTTTCCTCATCTGTAAAATGGGACTAATAATAATATTCACTTTGAAGAGCTGATGCAATGATTAAATGAAATAAAAGAATACTTTTTCTGTGCCAGGTCATGTTTGAAGAGCTTTATTTGTATTAATCCATCAGGGTTCATAGGACCTGTTCCACAGGTCCTATAATTACCTGCATATGCCAGTGGGGAAGCTCTTTCTTCCTTCTGTCCCCTGAAGAACCTCTGACACAAGTTGCAAAATATTGGGGTTATGAGGGAGACTCTACAAATCCAAGGTCAGACATCCCTGCTCTAGAAATGGGGCCTCCCTCCCTCTTTTTCATGGCTCCCTTTCCCATCTCCCTATTTTCTAAGCCCCCACCTCATTCTTGCCTTTCTGGATTAAGTCCAAGGGATCTTACTTTTCTCTTCCTAGAAGGCTCATCGAGGCAGCTACAAGGGATTGCTTAAGCATCTCACCTCCAGATTTGAACCTTGCCTCCACCTGGAGACAGAGGCAGCTGCAGTCAGTGAGGGTTTGAAAACCAGTATCTTTTTTCCACTAAGCATGAAAGGTCCTTGATACAGAGATGACACTCGGTAAATACTACTTTCCTTCCTTAGGACCTGGGTGTTCCCTTGGAGGAGGTCCCAGAGCTGCCCGCTCCTGCCTACCCTCTCCACCCACTTCTTCCTTTCAGGAATCTGGTGGGAGAAACTGTGATTTGTGGGATGTTGGTGGTGCAGGAGCAGCAGGGCCTGGAGGGCTCACACCTGGTGTGCAGAAGATGACCACGCCTGGTGTGATCAGCGAAGAACAGAGGCACTTGCAAAGGGCAAGGGGCACACATCAGAAATCCAGGAAAGACTGCGCAATTGTAGGAGAGATCAGCAGACAGAAGAAGAGGCATCCAGGGTAATCAAGGAGCCTGGGCAAACCCTGAGTGTGTGTGGAAGAGCTGGACACCCTTACGATCCTCCAGGAGTTTGCTGGCACGTGGCACCCTGGGAAAAAAGAGATGCGAGGAGGCGGAGACCCGGTCAAGACTTGGAGGACCTGGTGCCTCCCTCCTTTTCAGGCTGAGTTTTCACAATGAGTCTTGAAATCCATCGAGGGGGTGAAATTAGCATAGAAGGCTGCAACCAGCATTAAAATAGAGAGTGGAAAGTATGAATGAAGGGCACGGAACCGCGGGAAGTGTTTTTGTGAGATCTGAGTTTCACGCGTATGGATGCGTGGAGGCGTAGGGGGCGTCTCCAAGGAAAAAGCTCGCTGCCGCGGGTCACCTGTGGGTCACGGCCCCGTGGAGGAGGGGCCCGCGAGGGCTCTCAGGGTTTCGTGGCCCATCTTGTGACTGTCGTGCCTGGGTGCGGGAGGGAGAGCCGGGAGGGGCCTGCCGCGCCCCGCACCTGTGGGCTGCTGGCATTTCCTGAGGCTGCTCCTTCTTTGAAGGCTTAACTGCAACGTGCTGTGTAGCAGCTCTTGCTGAGTGCAAAGCATTTTTGAGGGATAGGGGGTGGGCGTGTGGACTCACTGCTTAATTAAAACAGGGAGAGGTTGACATGAGGGACCTTTCCTGGTTTTTGATCTCTCTCCCTCTCTCTCTCTCTCTCTGCTCACTTTCTAACTTAAGGGGGGAAGAAAGCTTTTCCTTACTCTTTCTTCTTCAACCTCTTCTGTCTTTCATAGACCTGGCAGGTGCCACGGGGCGTTCTGTCCTCCCCGAGCCCCCTCCTCCTCCATCTTGAAGGTCTGAATTCTGGGTGCAGTTTATAATACGGTGTTGTTTGTTGGGATATTAACCAGTCACCCTGTAAAATGACCTCGGTCTTGACCTTCTAAAGAGTTTTAAAAATATATGTTTTTTTTGTTTGGTTGGTTTTTTTTTTTTTTTTTTTTTTTTTTTTTTTTTTTTTTTTTTTTTTTTTTTTTTTTTTTTTTTTTTTTTTTTTTTTTTTTTTTTTTTTTTTTTTTTTTTTTTTTTTTTTTTTTTTTTTTTTTTTTTTTTTTTTTTTTTTTTTTTTTTTTTTACCTACGTGAAAATATTTCATTGCTAATTTGGAAACTCTCTGTGTTAATTGGCAAAAATGGAAGTAACACAGGTGTTGTGGCAAGCAGGTCCAAGTTCATGTTCATTTATTAGCAGTGGCCTTGGGAAAGTTACGTTCTCTGAGCCTCTCTCCTTCCCTGTAGAATGGGTTGCCATGGGGATGTATGAGCTGAAACAGGCAGAGGGGACAGTGCTTGTAGCAACACTGAGTGGTGCTCAGGTAGTCTGTGGTGTGATTGTAGAGGTCATGGTTTGTGTCTCTCAAAATCTACTGTCTATCGGTGGCCATGGGGAGTTGGAGCCAAGAAGTAGGTCACCCATCCAACCCCTTTATTTTACGCATGGGGAGACTGAGGTTTGGAGGCGTTAAGCGATTTGCTAGCATCGTGTGATGAAGAGATCGAATGGATTACACCTGGTCGGAGGCCCGTTGAGTCCATAACTAGTCTCTAGAAAGGGCGGCTTTTAAAATACCAGGACGGTATATTCCGCTCCTGCCCATTAGTCCCCAGAAACGTGCTCGTAAAAGCGTCAGTTGTGTGCGATCAGCAGACCGTTTTGTGACGAGGGTCGAGTGTGGAGCCGAGCCTGACTGTTCACAAGACCTGTTCATTTCGACAGCTCTGATCTCATTCCAGTGGACTGGAGGCAGGCAGGGCAACCAGTGTCGGCACCACATCTCTTTTTAGAAAGGGAAACTGAGGCTCAGAGGATTCAGCGTCCAGTGCAAGTTGATATAGCTCATGCGTGGTAGTTATGGGGGCCTCAGTCCGAAGCCTCCAACGACTAACTGCTGACGAGGCAGTTAGGGAGACAGCCGCCGCCATCAGAGGAACCCTCACGTCAAGGACAGCAGTCGCTCAAACCGGGAATCTGCCGGCTGGCGATGGGCATCGAAGTACAGTCAGTCTTCATTTAGCATCCTCAATAGACAAAACGGTGTCAAAGGAAACCAGTTTCACCATAGGCTAATTGCTACAGACCAGAGTGAAATTCCTATGGCATCTCATCAATGTTATAATGAAATGAACTTGAATGAAATGACGTTATTCGAGGACCCGCTGCAACCACTGAAAAGCAGCTGTCGGTGATGGAGACCTTCCATCGATCCCAGCCCAAGCCACCGCAGCAAGCATCCCTGTGAGGCACCGTCTCCAGGGGAGGGAGACCAGAACATTCACCTGACACGTTGCCACATCCCTTTAGGTGACAATGAAGATGCGTTAAGGTAAGCTCATTAGTCGTGCCTGTTTAAGGGAGACAGAGCTAGGTCCTCAGTGATTCCATCGGTCAGTGAGTGTGTGTTCGAGCTCATTTCTATGGGGAGCTGCGTGTTCTCCCTTCCTCAGGGCCTGAGGACAATAGGTAGAGCCGTTTCTTGGTGCCTGTGTGACTGTAAGGTGCATTAAGGACCTGAGTGAGGAGCTAGATCCTGGTGGGCTGTGGGCATCCTAGTCCTATCCTTTCTCAGACCTTTAGTTCTGCTTTCTGTGGTTATCTATAATTTTCCATAAGCCGAACTTGATTTCCAAAAGTCTTCTATTGACACATGGCTAATATTTATGAAGAATTTTTATTTATTGAGAATTTCTTAATGACATGCTTGGCACGGGCAACCCTAATTGCCTCATGCAATTCTCACAACAACCCTATCACCCCGTTTTGCACAGGGGGACCTGAGACTCAGAGAGGTATGTCACTTGGCCAAGGTTTATCACAGGTGACAGAGCCAAGACTGGGGGAGGGAGTGTCCCTGGCAACCACACAACTAGAGAAACAAAGGCATCTGCCTACTTTTGATGGGCAGCTAGGAGGTGGCAACTAGGAGCATGCAATGGGGAAGGGTGTGGGTTTTTTTTTTTTCTGTGGGAGAAGGGGAATCTATAAGGCCCCAGGGAGCTATTGCTTGGAGAAGCCGTTTGAAGCTGCTGGCTTCTTATAGACGCACGGTTCTGGGAGTCTAGACTAAGCGTTAAAGTCTGGGGAAGATTAAGGCTTGATCTAAGTCAGGTCAGGAAGCAGTGGGAAGCAGGGGTGAACGAGGGGCCAGGGGCAAAGGTACAGCGAGGCTTGTGCCCGTTTGGGAAGCCTTGGTCATCGGAAAGGTCTGAGTTTCAGTCCCAGCTTGGTGTCTGACGTGCTGTGTATGCTTGGGCAAATGTGTAGACCTTCCTGAGTCCCCGAGCTTCTGGGATATGGGGACGGTACAACAGGGGAAGGTATCGAGGGCACCTGGTACTTGGTGCACACTCGGTAAATATCACTCCTGCCCCCACCGTCTCCCAACCTGACCCCATATTTGGTGCACTGGATGGATAGAAGCTGTTTTGGGGGGAAGACTTCTCTATACCTGAGAACCCCGTGATCTCCAGGGATCACTGAGCTGTGTTGCTGTCCCCTGATCTTCCTCCCTGAGACCAGTTCTGTTCCCAGTTGGACATGGGCCTGTTTCATGAACACCCTCTCAGCACAGAGGATACATGTGGACCAGGTTGAGTCAAACCCAATCATTCTGGTTTCTTTGCCAACAATGGCTTTAGACACAAATATGTCTAACCATGTTGAAGGCTACTGGAAAGGTTGTAAGTTAGGGACCTTTGAGTGTGGTTATGTGAGGATGTGTGATGCTTAGAGCTACAGCAACTATTTTGTGACTATGAGGGAAAAGCGAGTAGCGTCACAGAAATGCTGACTGAGAACACCTGGTGTTACTAGGAAACCACATTCCTAACTGTGTTAGCTTCTTATTACAGTTATGACAAATTACCACAAATTCAGTGGCTTAAAATGACACAAATGGAACTCCTCATAGTTCTAAAGGTCCAAATTCTAAAACTGGTTGAATGGGATAAAGTCAAGTTTTCTTCTGGAGGCTTTGATGGAAGAATCCATTTCCTTCCCTATTTTGGCTCATAGGCTACACCCCCTGCCCCCTTCACTCCTTGGCCCATGGGCCCTT
Source organism: Macroglossus sobrinus (assembly GCA_004027375.1). Lineage (NCBI taxonomy): Eukaryota > Metazoa > Chordata > Mammalia > Chiroptera > Pteropodidae > Macroglossus > Macroglossus sobrinus. The sequence goes on along the minus strand of PVKZ01002844.1, from coordinate 25,375 downwards.
CTTTCATTGTCAAAGTCCTTCCCTTCTGATGACTTCTGCATCCCTTCAGTAAAGATCTTTGTGACTGCATCAGGCCTACCAGGTAATCCAGGTACTGTCCACCACAGAGTTCTTAATCTGCAAAGTCCTTTTTTGCCATATAGTGTAACAATCACAGGTTTTAGAGATCAGGACATGACTATATTTGGAGGACCATTATTTTATCACGCTAACCAATCCTTGGATACCCTGGCTGAGGACCTCTTTTCAGATGCTGATAACCATCTTTATTATCCAAGAGAAGTCTGGTCAGATATTCTCCATGCTGTGTGGCTTTCTGAACTTAAGAAACCCCTGATCTGTGGCCTTTGCCCATTTCCGTGGTGTAAATACTCCCGTTCTGGCTGATTTTAAGCTCTAGCATGACTCACCAGACATGACGTTGAGAAGAGATGCTACCATCTGCTCCAGCATGGCACTGGACCACTCCTTTTCAAAAGTACCCTAAGGATGCAACCTTCTGGTGGTGTTTCGTTTTGCACTGATTTTGTAACATTCCATTTGCTTTGCTGCCAAGGCAAACACTCCACAGAGCTGAGGAGCTGGCAGTGTTTCTGGGGCCATCTCTTCCCTGCCACCTCCTCCGCTATCTGCCAAAGACGTGACCAATGTATGAGATCTTCATTGAAGCACAACCTTTAACTCTCTTTGCATATTCGTGGTTTTTTTTTGTTTGTTTGTTTAACTTTTTACTTTGAAATAATCATAGATCCAGAGGAAATTGCAAAAAATAATAAAAAATCTATGGAGGTTCTGTGTACCCTTCCCCCAGATTTTTTCAATGATATCGTCTTGCTTAATTATAGTTATAGTACAATGTTAAAATCAGGAACTGACATTAGCCCAATCCTTAAAGCATAGGCAGCTTTTGCCAGCTTTACATGTGTGCATTTGTGCATATGTGCAGTTCTGCGCAGTTCTAACATGTGTCAATTAGTATGATCACTTCTAAGACTAAGATTCAAGGCTTCTGCAAGGCTTCTTGTCACCCTCCCCCATAGCCTTCCACTCCTGGCAACTATTAATGTGTTCACCACCTCTGCAACTTATATATCAAGAATGACGCATAAATGGAATCAAACAGTATGTAACCTTTTGAGATTGGGGTTTTAACTCTGCATGATTTCCTTGAAACCCACTTGAGTTGCTGTGCATATCCATAGCCTGTCCCTTCTTCTCACTGGGTATGGGTGTACCACAGTGTGACCGTCACCCACTGAAGGGTGTTCCCAAGTTGTTTCCAGTTTTGGACCATTAACAAGTAAATCTGCTCTGAACATTCGTGTGTAGGTTTTCGGGTGAACATAAGTTTCATTTCTCTGGGATGAATGTGTCGGATGTTTGTATGTTAACAGCGATGCTTTGAAACCTTAGGGAGTGAATTCTTAAAGCAAGGAGGTCAGACACAGCAGGGTAGGGAAGATATTTCTAAGCACTGGATTCCGTGGGAACGTCTCAGATTTCATCATGCATTGTAGACTTCTTGAAGGTGGTGGGAGGTGGCTAGGATGTTCTAGAACCAGGTCTTGGGAATCGCTGTCGTAGACCTTAAAACCTGGGCCTGCTACGCAGGGGACTTCACAAAGAACAGACCATGGGCAGCTTCAGGAGAATGGAGTAAGATCCTAAATGCTGTCACCGTCCGGTCCCCTCTCCAGCCTAATAATCCTCATTTGTCCATTTGCCAGCTTGACTGCTGCCCTTACTGAGAAGGCCCCTTGCTGTCCCAAGGCCCCTGGCTGATGCTCACTGCATTCCCATCGTCCGCCTCACCCAGAGCCCCACTCCCTCTCCCTGTCCAAATTCTAACCGTCTCTGCCCGGGCTCTCCCAGCCATTCCTGATTTCTCCTTGCCTTGATCTTGTACTGGAAATAGTAAGCGGCTTTCAAACATTCTTTTAGTCACAGATCCCTTTGTTCAAAGGAAATTGTACCCAGAAAAATACACAAGGAAAACTGATAAAGGCAGAGCCCTCAGATCAAAGTTAGAGTGGGGGAGGAGGGGGCCCGGAGCCCTCCCCACTGAGGCTCCCTCCCTCAAACCATTCCCGTCCCCCCTCCCTGCCCTCACCCGACCCCCCCGCCGCCACTCGAGGCTCCACAACTCCTGGCCCAGATGGCAAAACCCAACATTTCACATGATACAAATGTCTCATTCTTGCTCTGAACTTGTGGGGTTCTCTAGTATCCCCACTTCTATCTCTCTTGCTCACACAGAAGTGGTTCTTTCCCCATTGAGCTGTTGTCCCATTCACGATAAGCCCTGTGCCTCTGTCCTCCTGGTAACAGATGTGGCATCTGGAGCTGCTGGGGGCCGGGAGTGAGCTGCCCGTCTCTCACAGCTGGGGACCTCAAAGGCTGGTGGGCCAGGCTGGAGCCAGGCACCAGGGGACTCTTATGCCAGGCCTGGCTCTGCCGATGATGGTCTTGCGACCCTGGGCCAGGCCCCAAGCCTACAGGGACCTCGGTGGACCTCTGTCTAGCACGAGGCACTGGGCCGAGGTGGCATTTATGAACTGTCTACATGCGTCTCATTTCACATTAATGAACATGCGTTGGGAGCCTGCTGGGGACAAAGCACTGTGTGAGTTTGGGGTGAGGAGGGGAAGGGCACACCTGAGATGTAGTTCTCTCTCTAGAGAAGAGAGAAAGAGGGACGAAGGGAGTGACGCAGGTGCAGAGTGGGGGAGGAATATGCACTGTGCACTGAGGAAGGCCGCTGTCCCACTCGAAGACCCAATCAGAATGTGGGGATGCCATGGCCCAATGGGGACCCTGCACCCCCAAGTCCTAGCTCATCTTCCCAGCCAGACTCCGAGTCTCCCCTTTCCTTCACAATGGTGAACACAAAACCGCGCTGCATAGTAACAGCCACACTACGTGGTAACAACTGCGCTGCATGGTAACAACCGCGCTGCATGGTAACAGCCGAGCTGCATAGTAACAGCCGCGCTACGTGGTAACAACTGTGCTGCATGGTAACAGCCGTGCTGCATAGTAACAACCGCGCTGCGTGGTAACAGCCTCATTGTATAGTAACAACTGGGCTGCGTGGTAACAACCACGTTGCATAGTAACAGCCGCGCTGCGTGGTACCAGCGGCCGCTGGTGCTGGTTCCGCGCCCGCCCTGTGCTGAGCATTTGACATCCATCCCCGGTCTTCACAACGGTCGGATGAACAAGGTACGGCCCTTAACCCGTTTCAGACGCGAGAGCGCGGGCGGCTTGGCGCTGTGACACAACTTGACCAAGGTCACACTATACTGAGCGGCAGCTGGGGTTTAAGTCCCCTCCGATTCTGACCCTGAAGCCCACACATTAACCCCTACTGGTTATTTGGGCTCGTTTAATTGGTCACCAGGTTAAGGGGCTAAGAGACATGGACCCCTTTTTTAACCACCGGTCTCTCCCAGTGAGTCTTGGGCCCCTCGGCCCCTCAGTAGAGAGTAAACACTCCTTAAAGGACCATTCGCAGCAGCTTCTACCTAAGATCGTGTGTCCCGCTCGGGGGAGGGACCAGCGTTCATGTCCTTCTCACCATAAGTCAGCAGGTGCTTGTCTGTCATGTCGGTTCCCACGCAATCGTCTCCATCCTCGTTAGCCTGATGATGACTTATTATTTCTTACAATTGTGGGGAACCCCGCCTGGCTCACAGAGAGCCAGAGGAAAAGAGGCCTAAGGGAGGTGACTCATGGGAGACATGGGAAGCGGTGTTTCAAGGCTCGTACAGGACTCCCGAAGCAGGGGACCAAGTTGGCGTTTGCTCCCGGCTGGTCCTGGTCTCGTGAGGCTCTGCAGACAGCTGGCTGCGGGTGATAGGGACAGAGCGATGGGCCTTGCGAAGGGGGAGAGACAGGCCACAAACAATAGGACCTCGAACAAACGAGTAATTATATAGGGTGTCAGGGATTGTAAAGTGCTCTGGGAAACAGAACAGGGGAAGCAGAACAGGGGAGTGGGGGTACAGTGTGGATGGTGGGGGGCTTCGTGTGGTGACCGCATTGAACAAGGTAATAGGTTATCATAATAAAAAAGAGAGGCCTCACGGAGAAGGTATCATCCAAATAAAACTTGACAGCAGCAAAGGAGTTGACCATATGGCTATCTGGGGGAAGAACATTCTAGAACAAGCCTGGTTATGATGCCTGCCTGGCCCAGGGTGGGCGCTGGAGTGTTTGCTGAAGGAACAAACCTTCAGTCCCCTGATGGCAAAGGCCAGGATCAGCCAGCGTGGAGGGGGTATGTTTAAAATCCCTGACAGTGGTCCCCAACTCCGTCCTCCTGGTTTAAAGTGACCTCTGAGCATCAGAGGAGCTATTTCTGCTACAGCTCAGGTTTGTGATTCAACCTCCTCTGTCCTCGTTTCACCTTCCAGCTGGTGGTGTCCCTCCCAGCCACTCATTCTCATAATTCTTGGGCCCCCGTGTTGCCGCCCTCTAACGTGGAGTCCTTATCACACCCCACCTTTTGTGTGGGAGCCAAACTAAACATATCTGGAGACTGATGTGCTTTTTTCACATTTTCTTATGAGTCAGTCTCTCCAGCTTTCTAACCATTTCTCCCATGTGACTGGTTGGCAAGAAATGGGGACCTGGTTCTCTGCTAAGAGACACAATCACCTGCAGCTCACAGGGGCAGGTCGGGCCAGGTGGCCTCCTGTTTATGACTCCCAGAGGGTGGGGGCCCTGGGGAGCCCCTCACCCCCACCCTGCAGGCATTGTACCTGGCCTCTCCTTCTCAGGCTTGTGCACCTTTGCTCTCAAGGGGTCACCTGTTGACTTCACAAGAAGGTCAAGCCAGTCTCAGACTGAGATGAGAGAGAGGTGGGTCACCTAGGAACTGGGGGTGACTCCAACTCAAACATTCGTTGCGCACCTACTATGTGCCAGGCCTTGCCTACATGCTGGGGATTCAAAGACACAAAAGACAAAAGTGCAAACAAATAATTGTGATAAAAGTATTAAAGGTGCTCTGAAAGAAGTTCTTGGCACAGGCATCCAAGAAGGGGACATTGTATTGGAGACAAGAGGGATGGGAATGTTTTATGAGGCATCTCAGTATGGAGTTAAGAGCAAAGAATTTAGAGACAGATGTGGATTCAAATCTTGGCTCTGCTGCTGACGAGTGGTATGACCTTAAGCAGACTGGCTGAAACTTAGTTTTTTTAACCAATAAAATGGGGCTAATAATGCTGAGCATACAGGGTTGCTGCGGGGATTAACAAAGGTTACACACTAACTGGTAGCGATCGTGAGGATGGAAGGAGACGTCGTTATGTGCCTACTCCCTGCTACTCAGTGGGGTCCGAGGACCAGCAGCATCTGCCTCACCTGGGAGCTGGGAGACATGCAGACTCGCAGGCCCACCCTGCACTCACCGAGACAGAACCAGCATTTTAACAAGATCCCCGGGAGATTTAAAGTTCGGTGATCACATTTCCCTGCATGACCTCCTGGGTCGCTGGGAGAGCAGATGAGAATAAACGAGGAGCTACTGGAATTGCAGACAGCTCTACCCTACTGAGGAGAAGGTATGTGGAGCCCAGGGCCAGCACAAATACAGGTGACATCATGGCAGATGTGCCGATACTCCCAATGCCACCAAGGCTGCTGGTGAGGAGCCCCGAGAAATGTTTTCTAAAGACCAGTGCTTTGGTTGCTTCCTGTTAATCCCATGAGAGAGGGAGGGACTCTTCCTGGGGTTATGGCTATGGCAAAACACACGGCACCTGACAGATGAGATCGACGGCAGTTCATTGTTACATATGCTCACATCCCAGGGGAGGAGGAGACTACAGGCTATGCAGGGCCACATGGGGGTTGCACCTGGGCACAGAGTGAATAAATACCCAGAGTCAGTGGGAGGCAGGCTGACTTTGTAGTATCAAGAGCGTGGGGTGCCCCCTGGTTCCCACGGGAGGATATGGCTGGTTTGTCTGAATAATTTTAGGGCTTGGCAGGGAACTAAAACCCACTCCTCAGGGATAAGCAGGAAGTGCACTGCGGGCACTTATCCTCTCCTCAGGGGAGGGGGACTTGCAGGAGGCCATTTCACCTCCTCCCAGTTTCCCCAGAGGTCAAAGTAGCACATACTCTCAGGCCAGGTGAGGGCAGATGCACAGCAAGGACGGTACATGCTGCCCTCTTAGCCGCCAACACTTCCTCGTCCATGGAAACGATAGTGGATCAAGTCTTGTTGCCACATATGTCAAGCCCTTTGTGAAATTCTTTGACGGTACTGGAATGCAGGATGCTGGTTCTCACCAGGTCTTTACGTGACATGGAAGTTCTGTTGTGATGGGGCCTGTGGTGACCACGTGTGATGGCTCAAACTGCTTCACGGGCTGCAATATTTTCTGATCTTTTCACACCTCCATCCTAATGATGGGTCCCTTCAGTGTGGCTGAAGGCCAGGTTTAACCGTAATAGGAGTGTCGAATGTCCTGGGCGTGGTTTAGACTTTGACGTCTAAAGGTGCAGGCAGCCAAATCATCCAGGTGTTTGTTTTCTCTTCTGCACACGTTGATTGGCAGCTGGAGTATGTGTGTCTGCACTACTATCCAGTGATTGCCGGAAAGAGTAGCCTGTGCCAAGCAGGCTCATCGTTCTCAACAGAAGGAGTCTTTCGGCTTTGTGACTACTCTGTGGCTGATGGTCATGCCTGAGATGGAGTGTCCATGATGTGCAAAGTCCCACAGCTGGTTCCTAAGAGGGTTTAAAAGCTAGAGGTTCCTGCTCCACAAACATACACATGCATGTAGGATGAACTCAGCACTCTTAGGTGACTGCATGTGGATGGGTGCAGACCAGGAAGACAGCCCTGATTTACGTTCCTTCAACACACCCCTATCTAAAATGGGGAGAGAGACTTTTGATAGTTTTCATTCTTTAGTTGCAAGTCAAATAAACACATATGAATTTGCTTAAGCCAGAGTGAGGGCTTCGCTCTGAGGATCTCGGCGGATCTTTTGTAAATCAAAGACAGAACATCATTAGTCTAGTGATCTATTGCTGTATAACAAACCACCCCCAAACCTAGTGGCTTCAAACAACTCTCATTTATGGCACTTGAGATGGGGCTCAGTGGGGAAGTCTGATCTCTGGTTCATGTGGTATCACCTGGCTCGGTTTCCTGGGAGACTGGAACACCTGCTTTCAAGATGGCGCACTCATATGGTTGGCAGGTTGACGTGATCACCTGGTTGCTCAGCTTTGGTTCTTCCCCACTCGGACCTCTCCATGTGGTCTGTGTTTCACAGCAGGGTATCTGGGTTCCACTGATGAGTGTCTCCTGAAATAGAGCCATATGGAAGCTGTATCGCCTTTTCTGACCTAGCCTCAGAAATCACACAGGTCACGTCTGCCGTATGCTAGTCGTAGAGGGAGTCACAAAGGCTCACACCATTTTGAGGGGAGAGGACACAGACTCCATCTCTCGATGGAATGGCAAGGCTCTGAAAGAGCATGTATAGAACGGGAAACATTGTAAACATTCTAAAAAATACAACATACCGCCTTCGTCATGCCTCAGAAAGAACCTGGAGATGTGAATGGGGAGGCTCATCCTCTCTCCAGGCTCTTACTCCATTTTTCTTGGACATTTATTCCATCCCCTTCACTCTGTGTAGAGTAGTCTTTTCTGTTCTTTAGTCCCCATAGCAGCTCCTTAGCTTAGAAGTATTTGTGTTGTTCCGGTTTTTGATGAGATAAACTCTCTTCTACTTATAGTTCCCAGGAAAGGGAGTGTAATTGGCCCAATCAGGTCAGGTATCTGTTCCTGGATCAACCAGCATGTCCAGGGTCATTGCCATGAGCCAGAAATAAAGAGTGTTAAGATCATTTCTGTGGGAACATTTTTATGAATGTTCTACCCTGTGGTAGACATTTTTATGAATGTCTACCACAGGGTCTTATAGCAATGACTCATGAGCAGGACATGGCACCAGGCTCTTTGGGTAGTGTTGTTGATCTTCCTGGGATAACCAGTGAAGGAGTGATTTGCTGTGGTTGGAGCAGAATGTAGGGTTTCATGAGCAGAGCTTATGTGATTGTTCTCTGTCCTTGGGAGATCAAACAGGAATAAATGAGAATTAAAAAACAACAACAACAACAATAACAATAACAACAACAAATCTTTGACTAGAATTTGATGGATCTGGGTGAGACCATCTGGTCTACCATTTCCAACTTCAGTCAGGTGAAATAGTTATATTCCCAGATGTGAAGACTGAAGAATTATAATTAGCTAGTGACTGAGAAGGGGAATAGAAAACAAGCTTTTTTGCTTCTTGATATAATTTTCCCTCCTATGTGGACAACTCTCTTGGTATCTTGAACAGGCTAACAATATAATGCAAGAAATAATAATGGCTGAGAACGACTTACTGTGCTTACTGCAACAGGCTCTCTGATAATCAGCCTAAGGAGACAGGTGTTACTATTATTACCTCCAATTTACAGATGACAGTTGAAATAGCTTGTCCAAGGTCACAGTTAATGAACAAAAAAAGTTAAATTTAAACCCAGTCTGACCTCACAGCCTGTACATTTGCCCTTGAAACAATTGATATTTTTCTAACACTAGGTATTTAGAATGACTACTCTGTCCACAGTCTGCTGAGAAATCAGACTTGTCATTATTCTGATATCATGTGACCCCTTCCAGTTAGCTGATTGGACCAGAGGAAAACACCTGACCCAAGAATGGACAATTCATTGGCTAGCTGGTAGCCTATGGAAACTGTGGCCTGGACCTTTCCCGACACAGATAATGATGACTACATTAGGCTCCTCAGATTCTGAGGAGATATAGAAATTGAGAATTGGAGATATAGAAATTGAGAGTCAGGTAGTGATGAGGATAGAATCACAATAATCAAGTGCTGCAGAAGATAAGGAGAACTTACGTGAATGCTTAAGTTGTCTTGGGTCCTGGTCTTCCTTTTATTTTCATTACATTCAATCTCTGGAAAACTCGGGTTTGGGGCTGTTCCAGGGTCCTCGTGGGAATTCTCTTTCTCATTGACTCAAGTTTAAGGTATGTCCTTCTTATTTGAGGCACCCCCAGGTGAGCCTCGAACACTTGCCAGAGGACATCTAGAAGGCAGTTAGGCTTTTGTTGTACAAATAGAAACTAACTTGATTGTCAGATGAGAATGAGATATTTCATTTGCCTGGTAAAAGGTGAAAAGCTAAAGTAGTTGATCCTGCTAGATATGGTATTCTGTAATCCACTGAAGTGGGTTTGTCTGGAAACAGGATGAATCTCTAGGTATATAAGTGATCTCATCTGAGTGAACTTTAGCATCTATGAGTACCTGATGAATTATAACTAGTTCTATACCATGTTGCTCAAGACTGTTTAGGTTCTATATGATAGAAAAGCAATTCAAACAAACTTAAGCAGAAAGAAAGAAAGAAAGGAAGGAAGGAAGGAAGGAAGGAAGGAAGGAAGGAAGGAAGGAAGGAAGGAAGGAAGGAAGGAAGGAGACAGACAGATGGAAGGAAAGATGAAAGGAAAGATAGAAGGAAAGATGGAAAGATAGAAAGATAAAAAGAAAGAAAAAAAGGAAGAAAGAGAAAGAAAGAGAGAGAAAGAGAAAGAAAAAAAGACAGAAAGACAAAGAAGAAAGAAAGAAAGAAAGAAAGAAAGAAAGAAAGAAAGAAAGAAAGAAAGAAAGAAAGAAAGAAAGAAAGAAAGAAAGAGAAAGAAAGACGGAAAGAAAGACGGAAAGAAAGACGGAAAGAAAGACATTAATTTATGGGGTCTGGTTCAGGCATGACAGTATCTAGATCAACATTGTCTAATAGAACTTTCTGTGACAATAGAACAGTCTTATATCTGTGCTATATAGTTTAGTAGCCACTAGCCATGGCTACTGAGTACTTGAAATGTGGCCAGTGTAATCGAGAAACTGAATTTTCAATTTTATTTACTCCTAATTAATTTAAATTTCAATAGCTTGATGTGGCGAGTGGCTACCGTATTGGACAGCTATCTCACTCTCTTGGGAGTGCTCTGATGGGCTCTTCTTGGCTCATGGGTCCACGGCTACACTAACCATCCTCATGGAGATTGGAACTCTGCCCAGATCTGGGTCACGTGTCTGACTCTGCAAGCAAGGTTCGCCTCCTCTGAACCCCATGATAGGTCCCTAGTGGAAAGAAGGGTGTCTGTATCAGAAGAGGGACAGGGGAACAACTTGGCTGGCAAAAACTGTACCCACACAGCCCACCCTAACACACCATATGCTCTGTTAAAAGGAAGAGGGAGTGGGGCTGGCAAGAATGAGCACTCACTCCACAAACATTCATCGAGACGCTTGGTGCCAGGCTATGTGAGCTGCTAGGAACACACATACATACAGAAGTCATGACAACAGCAAGAAAGAACAACCCCATTCCTTCCCACTCTGCCAGGGGAAGCTGGCTCCTGACGATACAGTCCCAAAAACAGGGTGAAAAGTACCCAAATAGAGATGGATAATTACACTGTTATCAGGACAACTCATTTTGTCTTAAATTAGAAAAAAAAAAAGAAAGAAAAAAAAGCAAGCTCTGATTTTCCATGGTTTGCAAGCTGCTGATATGCAGAGAAGAGACTTGTGTATTTCCCCCTCTTGAAGGGAGAATGAAGAAGTTGCTTTAGTTCTCTCACTCTCTCTTTTTTTTTAAAGATGGTTTAAAAAAAAATCTGAAAACGAAGTCCAGTCTTGGAGAAGGGCCAGAGTCTGGCTGATGGCTAGGCATGAGTTGTCTAAAAATAGAGTGGGGCTGATTAATGAATGTCTAAAACAGAGATCAGACCTGGAGGATGTAACAAGAGAGCCAACATGTGCTTTTTTGGGACTCTGCGCTCCTTTTAGAGAATTGCTCAAACCCACGTTACCCAAGAGCTTGGCCTGCGTGCCTGCCAGTCCACCGAGCTGGAAAAGAGGTACTTCTCAGTAACGCCTGGCGATGGTGGCGGGGGGTGGGGGGCTGGCCTCCAGTCCCCTTGGCCTTCTCTCCTCATCCCCACTCTGTCTGGTCAGGGCCCAGCAGTGCCTGTCCTCATCCCACCAAGCCTTCATGAGGTCAGGGTGGGGGGCACTCAGCGGCCAGCTCCTTCTATCTCCCAGGAAACTTTTCCAGATCTCTGTGGCATGGGCACCCTAGGCAGTGGGATATCTGAATAATGGTTCTGTTTAGTGAGGGATGTTTATCAAGTCTTATCCCATTCAATCCTCCCATCAAGCCTGTGAGATGGGTCCTTAGAAGCTTCAGTTCACAGGAGAGCTGAGGAACTCAAATGCTGACAAGTCATGGAGTTCATAAAGGGAGAACCAGAGTCCGCACGATCCACCACTACCCACCCTACAGAAACCCTGCAGGCTGACAGTATTAATATCCCCACTTTACAGGTGGGGACAGGAGCTGTCTGGCTGGTTGAGAGAAATAATTAGGAAGTTGGTTAGAGATCCAGAGCCCCAGGCCTGGTCTGCGTTCTGCATCCAATGTGCTCTGTGACTTGGGGTTGTCACCCACCCTTTCTAGGCCTTAGTTTCTTTATCTGTGAAAAGCAGGTGTCATTGGTACCCTGCCAAAATTATAGCCATCGCTTTTGCGCTTCCATCCCAGTTCTGGGCCTTGCTCCGGTCACTCTCCACATTACCTCCTCTGAACCCTCTAACAGTAGGGGACACTGGGAACCTACCCCAGCTCACCCACGGGTTCCATGAGTGACAGACTCAGAATGGGAACCCAAAAAAGTCTTTTTGGTTCCAGGCCCCTTCGTTTCTTTCTATTTACAATGTGAGGGGAAAACACTGTCCACTCATGGTCCTGTCCCCCAGTGAATGCTAAGAGCAGGTCTTTCCGAGTGAGGGCAGAGAGGGGATGGGGGAGGATAGGAGCCAGGGACAGACAGACTGTAGCCCTCAAAGCTGATGGAGGGAGGGTTGAGAAGACGGCGGGGGTCTGCCCGCCCCATCTTCTCCTCCTGCTTGGAGTTGGAGGGATCCATTGACAGTGCCCTGTGCTGGGCCTCTGGGCCTCCTGCAGCCACCGTGAGGTTTATGGTCCCCACCTTCCCTCCTGGGTGATGGATGTTTGTCTTCTGGCCAGTGCCTGCCTACTTGCTCCCCGCCCCCCAACCCCCACCCTCTGATTTTCTATTTCGTAGCTCCTTCAACTGCAAAGAGAATTCACTTTGTCCCCTGAGGACACTAAAACCTCCAACCAACAGTCTCTGATAATAAATGGCCCCCCTCTTTTTATGTGGGGATCAAAAGCTCCCCAGGCGCTTTCAGAGTGAGCCAGGGTGCTTTGGTGATCCTGCACAGCCTGGAATATTTTCTGGCTCGAGAGAAAGGATGCTTGGCTTGGCTCGAGTGGTTCCTAGGCTTTTCCTGGAGGCAGCGAGTGCCCTGCCATGCAGAGGGCAACTGGCAGCAAAGTGGGAAGAGGCAGAAGGAATTCCAGGCCCCCAGGGCTAAGGGGCAGGCAAAGGGCCCTTGCCTTCCCCCAGTGGGGCACCTGCAGGAGGCGGCTGGGCCCAGCCTGAAGTGGGCTCTGCCCAGAGGGAGGTGGCAGTCTGGGATGCTAGTGGGCACATCTGGACAGTCCTAGCTGGCCTCCTAGGCCGTTCTCAGGATTGGAGGAATCTCTGAAGACTGAGTGTTACCATGGCCACTGGCCTGCGTTGGGTGCTTCCAAACAAGATGAGTACCCCTTCCTCCCCACGGGTCCTCAGCAAAGAAGGAGTGAGGTGGTCAGCCAGCTGCTGCCGGCCCCTGGGCATCCCTCAGGCCTCCCCTGGACCAGGTGTGGTCTGGCTTTAGCATCCAGCATGCTGCTTTATGTGCCATTTTCCCCCCAACCGGCTGGACTCCACTTGGGGCTGCTGTGAGGGGCGCGACACCCCTACCCAGTGTAAAGCCACTCCTCGGCCATGATGTGGTTGGTGTGGGTGTGGACTCTGGGCCCAGGCAGCCCTCCGTTTAAATCTTGTGACCAACTGCTCTGTGTGACTCTGGGGTCACACGGGCTGCGCCTCGAACCTCAGTCACCAAATCAGACGAATGGGGATGTTAAGGGAGTTCACCTTTATGTCAGGCTGTCGTGAGGGCTCGGTAAGATGGTGCTTCCGTAGTACACGGCTGGGACTTAAACAGTGTTGAATAGACATTTGTTAGTCACAGTAATGACAGACGTCATTGAAAGAGCAACTGGATTCCGCTAAGTGTCCAGCATTTTGGTCAGGAAGCAAGGGGGAAACTCTGGCGGCCTCGGTCTTGCATCATCCTCCTCGCTTAGCTTCTCCCCTGGATCTCAAAAAACAAAATCTGCCTTTCTCTGGTTATAGAGTCCGTTGCTCTGGGCCTCCCAGGGGCAGCCAACCCCCTGGCCCCTCGGCAGGAAGCCCCCTGGCAGACAAGGCCTCACTGTGACCTTTCACCTTTTGACCCCTGGGTGAAGGACCATTGACCAAGCTGCCTTCCCCGGTCTTTTGTGGAGGGGAGGCCTTTGTCTAGCTGTCCCACGGAAAGAAAACATGTGCAGCAATGGCTCCCATCCTTAGACTGCATCCGAGCATCATGCCGCCATCTTTGTTTGCCCAGCCTCATAATTTATAAAATTCTCTCACGCATGCAATCTCGTTGGGTCTTCAGAGAGCACATGTGTCTCATCCAAGGTCAGCTACTAAAGTGGCCAGGACAGGTGGCCTGGTCTCCTAATTTTCTAATTTATTTCTATCGATTCTACCAGGCTCTCAGGCAAGAGGCAGAAAGGGCTGGATGATGGCTTGAAAGTGTACTTTAGATTTGCCCCCATTTCTGTCCCCACATACCTTACTAAACAAGATTTCTAGATAAAGCTAAAGGGAAGAGAGATACTTTTTCTATTTATTGAGTTCCTTCTTTTGCCAGACACTTTATATAAGTTATCACATTGGTTCCCATTTAGTCCTCTTGAGAACCCCTTGAGATGGGTGTTCTTACAGTCTGAAGAGGAAAAAATGGACATCAAAAGGTTAAGGAATGTAGCCAAGGTCACAGAGCTGCAGAGAGGGGGCGGAGGGGTGTGCCTTGATCTCCCCACCATTTTTCGTGTGCCTTGCATTGCGGTGGGATCTTGCATATGCAGCCACCCAGAACAACTCGAGCACCAGCCTGGGACTACACAGATTTTTCCAACAGCAAAGTGGACGCGGGGATCTGGGGAGTTGAATATGGGTTTGGGGGAGCTCAGGCTTTGGAACCAGACAGTCTCAAACCTGGCTCTGTGGCTCCATCACTGTAAAGAGCCTCGAGTAAAGCATCAAACAGCATCTGCCCAATGGGAGAAGTGTTCCCTGGCTTGCAGGATTGCTGATCGTGGATGCGAACTGTGTTCAAGGATAGTAGCCTGATTATCCCTGGGAGACTGGAAGAGAAAGCAAAACGAGCAGGGAACCCCTTTGCTTTTTCTTTCCTGTCTCCCCTCCATACTTTTCACCCACTGTCAGTTTACTACAGATGGAACTAACTACCCCGTGGGTCTTTAGTAGCATGCTCTGCTGTGCTCAGGTGGTAGCGTGCGGTTTTATTCTGCATCACAGACTCACCACTGCTACAGAGACACGGGGTCTCAGGGAAGGGTGCCAGCCCCTCTGCTGTCCACTCGCAGCCCTGGAGGCTAGGAAGAGTCTAGTGATGAAAGCACGTGAAGATGGATGAATGCCTTAGCACGCCCAGCATCAGCACAGACGTAATTCAATTCAACAAACATGTAATGGCCACTTACTTTGAGCCAGGGAAGGGACCCAACTGTATCAGTTAGGATTAGGTTCAGCGGCAAGTAAAGAGACCTCCAGGAGCAGCAGCTTAAACAAGATGCCATTTATTTCCTCCCTCCCGTAAACGCCCAGAGGCAGATGGTCCAGAGCTGGTGTGAGGGCTCTGCTCTAAGAAGCCCGTATGGACCTTCCATCTCACTGGTCCACCATGCATGCTCTCCATTCCCAATGTCTCCCAATGGTCTGAGTGGCTGGCTCCAGCCATGGTGCCCATTAGCACTAGGAAGACGGATTGGATGAAGAAGAAAGGTGGAGAATGTGCTCCAGCAGTCTGCAAGCTGCCGCATGATACTTATGCCCAGATGGGACCGGCCAAACCTGGTCACATGACCACACTTAGCGGCAAGGGGAAGTTGGGTGCCTATATGCCCAGCTAAAAGCTGGCATCTCTATTATTGTGAAAAAAAAAAAGTGACTATTAGTGTTACCCTCCATGGTTTTGTGTCAGTTTTTATTATAGGTTAGGCACTAGATTTTATTCTCTTTATCTCAACAACTCTGCCATGAGACTCATTTCATCCCCTTTATATAAATGAGGAAACTGGTCGCCAGAGAGATTAAGTAACAAGATCTAGGTCACTCAGGAAGGACATTGTAAAGCTGGGCTTCTAGGCAAGGCCTTTCTGACTCTCAGACCTGTGCTGCCACCTTCTCCAGACCAGAGCTAGGGGTCCGGGGATCCCCCAGACGATAGGACACGTTCTCTCCCCAGCATTACTTAAGAAACAATACCATTGCAATTTTGTGGCTTCTCAGAGTGAAAGGAGGTAACCGATGTAGATTTCAGATGTTGTAATGGTTGAATGTGTTTCCCCAAATTCCTAACGCCCACTACTTCTGAATATGACCTTACTTGGAACTAGGGTCCTTGCAGGTGTAGCTAGTTAAGTTGGGACGGGTCACACTGGAGTAGAATGGGCCCCCTATCCCATACGACTGGTCTCCTTAAAAGAAGATGGCCACGTGAAGACACAGAGATAGAGACAGGGAGAATGCCATGTGCAGAGATCAGGGTGATACAGCAGAAGACAAGGAACGCCGGAGATTGCCAGCAAATCCCCAGAAGTGGGGAGACATCCAAGAGATTTCTCCCTCACAGCCCTCAGAAGGAACCAACCATGATGATACCTTGATCCTGGATTTCAGATTTCCAGAACTGTGAGAATATATTCCTGGTATGTAGGCCGCCCAGTCCTCAGTAATTTGTTAGGACAGCCCTAGCAAACAAATACACATGCAATGTTTGTCCACTGCTTTATCGTAGAAATTATTTCAGAGATCTGTGAAGATGTATCAGATCATTGGCATGGAGGTACCCTGATTTCTTTGATAAAGGGACAGAGGCTTTTACTCTGGGGTGTTCAAGGGCCATCAAGTTCAACACAACTTTTCTCGAATCCCTTCTCATGTTCCAGGCACCGAGCTAGATGCACGACCCAAAGGAATCAGACTAGACTCAGAAGAAATCAGGGTGCTATACTTAACACAAAGGAAACTCTTGGCCTTGGCACTGGGCCGCTCTATTTTAAGCTCAGACATTCCTGGCGGCTGGCTCCTCTGTGCCTTGGCATGAGGTGGGGTGAAAAGGGCAGGCCCCAGTCAGTGCAGCTTCTCTGCCAGATGAGATCACTGAGCCCAGCACAGAGGCTGGTATGCGAAGACCAAGTCCTTTCCTGGGGGGGGTGGGTGGGTGGCGAGCCAAGTTGTCTCGGTGTTTGAGTTGCTTCATCTGTGGCCACTTATCTCACTGGGTTGCAGCCAGTGTCCCGATGTGCTCAGGACTGGCCGGAGGGTCCTGCCTCGGAGTGCGGCCTGCACTCCTGACCCAGGTGGCTGATTTCCAGGCGCGTCTGCGCACTGCTGTGGCACGTTTGTGCTTCGTGTTTCCGATCTGTCCCATTGCTCCATCTCTATCACGTGGTCTGGAGTGTGTGTGTGTGTGTGTGTGTGTGTGTGTGTGTGCTCGCGCGCCGGGAGGACACAGATTAGATTTCCCCTTCGTAAGAACAGCTAGTCCTCCAACAACTCCACAACAACAACAAAAAAAAACAAACAACCCGATTAAAAAAAAAATAGGCAAAGGACTTGAGCAGATATTTCTCCAAAGAAGATACAGGAATAAGACTACGAAGAGATGCTCCACATCGCTAATCATTAGGGAAATGCAAATCAAAATCACAATGAGATACCACTTCACACCCATTGGGATGGCTATTATGGTGGTGGTGGGGAAGGAAACACCCAGAAAATAATAAATGCTGATGAGGATGCAGAGGAATGAGAAACTCCTGGGCCTCGTTTGTGAGAATGTACAACGGTGCCGCCACTATGGAAAACGGTCTGGTGGTTCCCCAGAAGATTAAACGTAGAATTACCGTATGACCCAGGAATTCTGTTTCTAAGCATATGCCCCAAAGAATGAAAGGCAGTGACGTGCATAGATATTGATGCCCCTGCTTCTAGCAGCATAAGTCACAGCAGGCGAAAGGTGGAAACAACCCAGATGGATGAGCGGGGTGTATATACACGATGGAACATCACTCTGCCTTAAAGGGAGCTGAGCTGGCACACGCTACCACACCGATGGCCCTTGAAGACATTATTCTAAGTGACATCAGTCAGATACAAAAGGACGAGGATTGTATGATCTCGCTTCTGTGAGGTCCCTAGAGGAGTCGCATTCCTCGAGGACCAGAAGGAGAGCAGTCGTTGCAGGGACCGAGGGGAGGGAAGCGGGAGTCCGTGTCATAACGGGCACAGAGTTTTACTTGGGGACGATGAAAAACTCTTGGAAATGGACGATGGCGATGGTTGCACAATAATGCGAGTCTATTTAATACCACCAAACTGTGTACTAAAAATGGCTAAAATAGAAGATGCTATGTTACGTATTTTACCGCGATGAAAAAGAATAGTTAGTAATGAGCCCTGCCGTTTACCGAATCCTTTGTGTACGGTCGTCAGAGCGTCTTACACGCATAGGCTCCTTGCAGTGCTCATTGCTATTGGCTTTGTTTTAAGGAGGTGGGAGCCGAGGCTCAGAGAGGCTTGGTCATTTCCCCAGGACCCCGTGGCCCATAGTAAGCAGCAGCAACAGACCCAGAGCCTTCACACACAGACCCCCCTGGCCCTCCACCTGCGGCTCATGGTCCTGCCTCAGACACAGGAGACACTCGTTTGCTTCAGGTCACTATGGAGTAGTGAGGTACGGACCCCAGCAAGTACCCAGAGGTCACTGGGGTGTCTCCAAATCAACATTGCATAGGCTATGTCAGAGGTGTCCAAAGTTTAACTTTCAAAAATTTAAAAACGTGACTACCACCAGGCCCAGGACTGGGACGGGGCCCAGGGGGCCCCCTAGGAGGGATCCTGCCGCCCCAAGTCCCAGCCCCGCAGGACTGAAAAGATGTATTTAATCCATGAGCTGGGGAACCAGCGGGATGGCAAAGCTGGGCCACAGGGGTGAGCTCCGGGAGACTAAAGGGTGTGTCGTCATTGAGAGCAAGAACGCTGGAGATGACTTTGCTGGGTTAAACTCAAAACTGGTTAAACAGTCACCTTTGGGGCCATCTTTTCTGCGAGACAGAAACCCTTTGCACCCCTACTGGACCAACATCCTCGGCAACTTATCGATCTGCTGTAAGCTAGCATCTAGAGTCTGGGTCTTAATAATAAATAAGAAGTCAAGTTGACTCATATTGAGTGACCCTCTGGTATTACTCAGATCCCTTCTTCGGAGCCCAGCCCTGCGGTATTGCTAGAGATGGGAAGAACCACCTCCCCCAGAGGCTACACCCTCCCTCCCCAACCCTGGGCGGTAGGGCACAGGGGGTTACAAAGCCTGGTTCTCTTGCCTCCATTTGGGACAGTACCGGAGGGCCACTCCACCCACATCCAGTCCTTTCTGTAGGATGGCTGAGGCCCCAGTGGCGACCACCCCGCAGGCCAGCCTCCCCTTTGCCCAAGTCTTCCTTCCTCACCCCTCACCACCTTACAGGTGTATCTCCTGAGAGCATCCTTGTGCCCACGACTGCCTGTCTCAGCGCCACGTCCGCATCTCAGCCGGGACGGGCGGGCTCGTGAAACAATGCTCCGCCATGACTTTGGAAAGGCACGAAGTAATCTTTTCCCCTTATTTCCAAGTTCTGGGGTATTTCTCCTTAACAGAAGTTAGTCAAAATCTGTGGAACGAGCAGACAAGAGTGGGTGGAAAAGCTCCCCACACCTGGACAAACATCGCCGGCTCCCAGAATCCGCCTCCGGGCCCCAGAGAGGTGTCGGGAACTCACAGGCAGCTGTCCCCCGGCAAAGGTGAGGAATCCGACTGGTCAGCAGTTGGTGCCTGGGATCAAATGAGATTCTCCACCTCCGGGGAAGAGTGGGAGAAAGCGTGCTTAAATCCTCGGGGTTTGTTTTCAGTTGCGTAAAACGGGCCTGATTGGAAAAACGGCAGGGCCTGCGCGCAAAGCCGGCACCCCCCACGCTCAGAGCCCACCACCGTCGCCGAGAGCCAAGGGAAGCTCAGAGCACGTCGGGGCATTTCAGCTCCTGCCTCTGCCTTTTCCTTTCTGAGACAGAAAAATAAGGTTCTGGAAGGTGCAGCTTAAAATAGACCTTTCATAAAAGATTCATTCCCGAACAAGAATGTCGCGAAAGCATGAAATGTGCAGTGGGCTCCAAGGTGAATTCCACTCGAAGGGCTTGGTGGTAATTATTTTTAACATTCTCTCACAAAAGGCGCTTTTCAACTACAGGAGAGCGAGAAGGGTCCGTAGGGATCGGGGCCAGGTAATTTCTTCGCTGAGGGAAAGAAAGTAGTTTCAAGTTTTAGGTACTGATCTAAGGCATTTTGGAGAATAAGGACGAGTATTAAATATCTATAGGTTGAAGAGAGAGAGAGAGAGAAGGAAGGAAGGAAGGAAGGAAGGAAGGAAGGAAGGAAGGAAGGAAGGAAGGAAGGAAGGAAGGAAAGGAAGGAAGGAAGGAAGGAAGGAAGGAAGGAAGGAAGGAAGGAAGGAAGGAAGGAAGGAAGGAAAGAAGGAAGGAAAGAGAGAGAGAGAGAGAAAGAGAGAGAGAGAGAGAAAGAGAAAGAGAAAGCAAGCAAGCAAGCATGCAAGCCAGCCAGCCAGCCAGCCAGCTAGCCAGAGCCACTGTAGAAAAAAAATGCCTGAAAAGCAGAGGCTCTAATAAGATGTAAATTACCTCTGGGAAAGACTGGGAGCTAACGAGCCACTATTAAACACCCAGTCATGGCTAAAGGCGTGAACACCAGTGGTGTTAGAACTATCAGATTGTGGAATTGTTATGAGACTGGCATGGGGTGATGCTACTTCTGTCTGCAGAGGTATCTGCCTCTGAGAACTGGCTTCCATGGGGATCCCCTTTTGGAACAAACGGGCTTGCTTTTCATCAACATTGTGTCTACCAACAAATTCAAGCTGACCAAAGCAGCCCCTTCTGGGCAGTCTCTTCACCCCCACCGAGTTTTCTGTTCTTCGTTTTTCTTCCCAGGTCATTTTACCTGGCTGATTGGCAAGGAGGCGGGGTGGGGCGTCATCTCTCGTTCCTTCCCCTTGGGGACGTAGCATGGTGTCAACAGCATGAGTTAAGATTCTACGCTCGTTACAGCTTTCTGCCGAGGGGTCCCTCAGCCTCCATCCTCACCCCCATGGCTGCTGCTCGGGGTCCATCCCACCTGGTGTCTTTGCCCAGATTGGTTCCCCGTGGCCAGTTTCAGAGCTATACGATTTCTAGAGGCTACAGGCTGCACACACACCCTCGGACCAGCGAAGATACATCAAATCCCTAAATGTCTGAAGTGGTTACGGCTCTGACATCCACCACAACCTCTGCGTTCTCTTCCTTATGCTTTGTGGACGATGATGCGAACGGTTGCCCTAGTCCACAGGCGCGCTTTCTAGAAGCTTTGGAGGAAGGTGAAAGAACCCTGATAAGTCACTGAGGTTTGACTCGAGCAATTCTTTTCAAGAAGAAAGACGCAGGGTGGAGGCAGAAAGCCGGGTGGAGGCAGAGCCCATGTGAGCAAGAGTAGGGATGCGCTGAAGGGCTGGTGCTGGCAGCTGGGGATGGAGCCGGAGCCGGAGCTGGAGCTGGAGCTGGAGCCGGAGCCAGAGCCAGAGCCAGAGCCAGAGTCAGAGCCAGAGTCGGAGCAGCTCCTCAAGGACAGGCTCTGGACCCAGCGAGGGGATCGTACCACTGCCAGACCCCGAGGCACAAGGAAGGGACAGAGCCAGATCAGGACAAGAGCCAGGCATGGCACCCACATCCCTGCAGAAGCCGGGGTGAACCCAGGTTTGCCGTCCGTAGATTTGGGGGATGGCAAGGTGGGGGTCCCTCAGTCTCCCACTTCGTTTCTCCTCTAGGAATCGGGTTTCAGACCGTGGAAATCGTTTTAGCTGGTGGAGCTGTACTCCTGACGGGAGTCTACACAGAATCCCAAACTCGTAGCTAGGGGTGAGCATGTCATCCTGAGTGGCCCAGGACTTTCTGGGGTTTAGCCTTCCAGGAATCCTGTCAGTCCTGGGTAAACCGGACATGTGCACCTCACCCCACTCCCCACGAAAGAGCAGTCGGGGCATATCTGCACAGAGGTGGCTTCTGGGCACCCAAGGTCACCTTTAAAACTCTAGAGCAAGATGAGTTAGGCATTTATAGGAGCGCCACTCTTTCATCCACTTACTGCTCTCACTTAAAGAAAGACAGAAGCAGAGAAAGAGAAGAGAAAGAAAAATTCCCAGTGGATTTTGGAGGCCAGTGTCCCGTTCTCAGCCTTAAACACACGCATACAACAAACACCTAGGTCCACTCAGTGCATGGCTGTTTGTTTGTTTGTTTGTTTGTTAACACCTGCCGGGCACTGGTGGGAGGGAATAGCAATTCCTATTAGTCCTAAAGCACTGACTACGCGCCGATCACTGCTGCAGGTGCTTTTACAACACGACTCCCGAGATGAATGCAATGAGTATCCTCATTTTCCAGCTGGGGACATGGGACCTGGGAGAGGCTAAGACATTTGCCCTGGTGGCATGTGGCAGAACCACAAAGGGGAGTGTGACCAGGACGCAAAGGTGGGAGTCTGTGCGGGCGTGAGAGCACGTGGCCCGGGGCAGAGTCGCAGCGCAGTGTGACTCACACCGTCTCCTCATTGATGCCGTAAACCAGGCTTTCTCAATTACAGGCAGTTTTGCTCTCCCCCAAGGGACATTTAGCAAAGTCTAGGGACATTTTGGGGTTGTCGCAACTGCAAGGGGAGGGATGCTCGTAGCACCTAGTGGGTGGAGATCAGGGATGATGTTAGGTATCCTGCTGTGCGTAGAATGGCTTTTCTCCCCGCCCCCACCCCCCAACAAAGAATTATCCAGCCCGCGACCTGAGAAACTGTCATAACTGGGACCCTGGGAGGTGTCACCTGAAACTGGTGGTCCCCGTGGCCCCACCCCCCATTCTAGAATCAGGTGAGAGCCATTTGTCCTTGGTCGGCTTCTTGCTGTCTCTTCTCCCCAGAGTTTTATTCATCCTCTGGCCTCGCCACCCCCCCGCTTTGTTCTGTTTTGTTACGACAGCAAACTGTGTTTTACAGTTATTGCCCTTGAAAGCCCTGTCAACAGCATTCAAGGCCATGAGCAGGGCTGGGGGTTGCCAGATCGGTAGGTTCGGCTCCACAGGATGACTGACTAACGCTCAGATGCCCTCTAGGGCTCATCCAGCTGCTCCGTGGCCCGAGCCTCCGCCAGGCTGTGGAAACGCTGGCTGGCTGGCCGGAGAGATGAAACCCGAGTTCAAAAAGGAGTGAGGTCATTCCCGGGGAACACCTCCTCCGCGCGTGTGCTGGCTGGCTCCCCGCTGCAGGCCGGCACCTGCTCTGAGCGGGGTAACTTGGCAGCTCAGGGACCCCGGGCTCCATCCTTTACCTCATTATGCACTGCTATTTTTAAATCCAGGGGATTTGAACCAGCTGGGGTTGCAGCCGGAACTTAGTCCTTGGAGACCCGGAAGCTGAGCTGCCTCCTTCTGGAAGGCGTTTCGGAGGTCACGCCATCTCTCTCTATTGCACGATCGAATTTTCCCGAGACCGGTTGCATAATTTCCAGGGCCCAGTGCAAAATAAAAATACGGGGGCCCCTTGTTCGAAAACCATTAAGAACTTTAAGACGGTGACAGCAAGAGCCGGGAGCCATGTACAAGGCCTCGGAGGGTCACACAGTTTACACGCCCGTGAAGCCCTGCTCCCACATCAGCTTGGGGTCCATGACCAGGTGATCCTATGAGCTGGTTTACCTGATGGTCCTGGTTTACTGCTGTTACCCAAGGGTCATTAAGGGTTCCCCCTTTCACACTCCACACTCCCCTGCTTTCGACATCAAATTATATGGTCACCTTGTGATTACAGAACCACCTTCTAGATAAATATGCTTTTATCCTATTTATGTTATATCGCCACACAAAATCTGGCCAATGGGTAATGTTATTTTGGGGACAAAGTGATAATAACCCTTTGCATTGACTGTCGTGATATATGAAACGCATGTTCGTATGCTAACTTCACTCCACCCTCACACCTAGATCCGTGGAACAGCAGCTTAGCCTTGGTATTAAGTAAAGCTTAGAGAGAGTGAATGGCCTTTTCACAGGTGTTTGAGTGGCCGCTAAGTGTCAGATCTAAGTTAAGTGTAAGCCAGGTTACTTTGATCTTCAGTTAGGATGACCAATTGTCCCGAATTGCCCGATACTGAGTGTATTCTTGGGGCACGAGGCTCTCAGTTTTAAAACTGGAAAGGTCCTGGGAAAACCAGGACCAACTGGTCACCCTAGTCACAGTCCATCACACCATGGAGCCTTCATGAATTCTTTTAAAATGACTAATATTACAGTAAACACCTTATGACAATCCTTTCTGGGGCTGGACTTCTCTTTAATACTAAGGAGGATTTTTGTCGTGACTGGTGGTTGAGTATGAAGACAAGAATGTCAAATCAAGAACGATTCCTGGATGACCTTTTGTTCTGTGTCCTCCTGGACTTTTGTCTATGTCCATGTATATACGTGTACACATAACACATTTTTGGAATCCTCCTGGCGACATTTTTTCGTTTATAGCAGGGATCAGTGCCAACTTTTTCTGTAAAGGGCCAAATAGTCAATATATTTTGCTTTGCACACTATATGGTTTCTGTTGTGACTGCTCAACTCTGCCATTATCATGTCTGTGATACAATAAAACTTTATTTACAAAAACGAACAGCAGGCCAGATTTGGCTCATAATTTGTAGCTGGCCGATCCTTGATCTATAACATATACATTTTTCCATGCCAACTGTTAAAGGGTAATTTTCAAAAGGTAAAATTGCGACAGTCAAGCAAGAATAAAATAGATGTGTCAAAGATTGTCTTCAACTCATTAACTAATGAGGGAACTCGAGTAAGATGTTACAACATGTTCAAAGGGGAATCTGAAGAACAGACACATATATCAGTGATCGTAAATGCTGAAAAGGATTTTCTGATAGATGCAAATGGGTTAATACCTTCATGGCTATAAAGTGTTATGTGTGGTTTTTATAACACTGGCCTTGAGTCAGACAATTCTGGGCATCCATCCTGGCCCTGCCCACTGCTGGATGTGCCAACTTGGACAGGTTACTTCACCTCAAGGTGTCCTATCTCCCAAATGAAGATGATGATCATGGCAACTACATCATCAGCTGTTGTTTGGACTACCTGTGATCACCCGGGTAAAGCCTTTAGCATCAGGCCAAAGGGTTCCGCAGTAAATGTTAGCTGTTCTTAGCAGTCACCAACAGGGTGGCTGCTGCTACACAGTGGCTCCTTTCCATGGTTTCCATCTTTCACCCCCATCCCAACCCTACTCCCCTTACAAAATATACTCTTCAAAGCTGGGAGGATGGACCACCGACTAACCATTCCTAGCCCATCTCCATCCTTTGTAGTGAGTGGATCTGTTGATGCCAGATCAAGAATGGAGTTGACTTTACTATCCGTTCTAGGCAGAGGCATGTGACTCAGGCCTGGCAAATCAGAATATCACATTTCTTTTGCCGCTGGAATAGGCATATGACCCAATCAGAGCCAGTGGGTCCTCATGAGTCTTTTCCTGGGACTTTTGGGAAAGAGACTTATTGGGAGAGAGGGTTGTCAGACTCAAGCCTGGGAGGATGTAGGCTAGAAATTTGCCGTTGTGTCTCCACATGAAGCTTGAGAGTAAAGCAAATGTGGAGTGGAACAGAGAGACTGAGTCTTGGCGACATCTTTTGAACTCCTGGATCAAACCGTACCTGAAGCTAGATACTTCTTAACTTTTTAGTTATTCTGGCCAATACAGTCCCTCTTTTGCTGAGGTCAGTGTAAACTGGGTTCTCTATTATCTTAACTGAGAGACTGGGATGTTCTGATCTATGGGGCATCGAGACTCTTACAAGACCGTGGCGAGGGGAGTTGCATCTTCCATCCCTCTTGTACCCTGGGGACTTCCCTGGTCTT